>APFE030418406.1:229615-242203 GCA_000404065.3 Pinus taeda
TAGCAGGCCACCAGGCGGTGCCTTGCATGGAGTTGGGGGCTCTTCACTTTTATGCGGGGCATAGAGGATGCAAAGGAGCAGAGAAATGGTGGCATCACTATTGACACATAGGGAGAGTCACTTCTTGTATCCCTTAAGGGGGATTTGGAGGGAAGATCCATTCATCAATGTGGATAATGATGTGATGGTGGAGGTGATGATACTGATCGGGTGTGGCCTAACATGTAGAGACATAGCTCTAGGCCATCATATCTAGGGATGTGTGGGAGCATATAGAGTTGAGCAATGGTCTACAAGTGGGCATGGAGATGCATGGTGGTGTGTTGTAGTGTGTTGGATTGCATTGCGGAGGGGAGTGCCACACATTGCAGTGAGTACATGCGGGGAGTGATAGGTGTAGTGACACAGGTAGGAAGCAGGACTTCACATGATGGCATAGTTGTAGCCGAGGGTATCCAGTAGTATACAGGGGTAGGTCGTGGTGTACAGTGGCATGTCCAGGAATACTGGGATGATCGGTGGTATACAAAGGTGTACGATGTCACACAACGAGGTCTTGGAGTGTTGCCTTCAGGGACACCCATGGACGGAGATACCAGGCATACCTTTGGGTGTAGTTCGCCCAGGATAAATGGGGACACAAATGAGCGATACTTGATGGTATCTGCGGGGACTTACACTCGTCACTTACAAGAACGGGCAATCTGGTTGTTGTCCTTTGACACTCTAGGCACAAGCAAAAGGGAACAGGTATCTCACCCAAGATATTTGGATGACACTTGGTGCGATAGAGGGAAGGCTTCTCAACGGGGGCATCGATTCGGTACGTGAGTTGACAACCACAGGTCGAGGGATGGGGTGATCACTGACAGGGATGGCATATCATTCATCACTGATCCTATGCCTGGGGAGTTGGTCACAGGGGAGACATGTTTCACTCTTTCGACGGGGCATGTTTGGACCATGCATGAGCAAAGGATACTGTGTATGACTAAGATAGTTGTCCAATATGTATTCAAGTTCCCGACATTCTATCGACACATTCTTCAGGGGGCGGGTAACAAAACCAGTGGCAATGGTTGGAAGGAGCAGGATGGATCCACATACACTGAGTTGATTGCACGTATCAAATACCCATCTATTGGTTGCATTCCGGGGGGTAGATATTTGGCACATGTGGTTTCCAATGGTCATCAGTACTACATAGTGGCAGGCACCAGACAGTTCATTATGTATGGAGCCTAAATATGGGTGGCATGCAAGGACTAGAGATGAGGGCCAAAGGGATTCCATCGGTTGTCAGGGTTATGCCGTAGCAAGTCTGCCTATGGGATGTGGGGATTCAGTTGATCGATAGATCACACGTGATGAGTTGAGTCGTGGCAGAGAATGATATATTTCGCTCTTGGGATGACACATGGGGGTTCACAAAGGGTTTCATCATATGGGGAGGAAAACATTCTCTATTGTTGCACATGTTCAGAGTTAGAGTTGGATGGGTAGGCCTTGGTTCCATGGAGATACCCAAGCAGTATGTGTCTCGCCTCTTTCAGTATTCCACCATCAAGTTCCAGGAGAGAAGGATATTGTTTGTGCACGATGGGGAGTATGTCATAGTTAGAGTAGTGTAGCGTCGGCATGGTTGCACCACTCTGGGACTAGCAGGGAACTGGGGCATCATAGCTCTTCACAGCTCAATAACCTTTAGGGATGCATCGGCTACTACAGTGAGAGATCATACAGATCTTCCATTGGGATTTAGCGAGTCACTAATGGAGCAAGGGACTTCTAGTACTTGCACCGGACAAGATAGTGAGTGGAGCAAGGGGAGCTTCATGTTGGACAGGATGGTCTGGGATCCTGGTATTGAAGGATTCATTTGTATTAGAACAGTGTTGAGGTCAAGGATGATTCAGTGGCACATCTGGGACCTTGAAACATGTTGCAGTGATAGTGGGGAGCAACAATTAGAGAGGATGCTCATTCAGGAATTGCTTAAGGACAAGTGATTTTTAGAGCGTTGGAAGAACTTGCCAGATGAGGATGCCACTTGGGAGAGTGAGCACATATTGGAGCACCCAACTTTGAGGTTGCTTGAGGGCAATCAACATTTGGGAGGGAAGGGCTATCATGTCCCTTCTCAAACACATTTGTAACAGGGTGTTGTTACACAATTTTGCACAATTTTGGCTAAGGAAGAGAACCCATCATTTTTTACTTAGGGACTTAGGAGGCAATTCAACTTAATTTGGTTGCTAGTGGAATGTGGGGGCCACCCACATGGGAATTCGAATTGGCTCATTCCAATAACTTGGAGGGAACATTGAATAGGTAGATGGAGGGGCCCACATGAGGAATGGGAGGCCCAAGGAGTTATAAGGAGGGAGAAACTTTCATTTTGGGATTCATTAATACATCTTGCAAACAAAATCACTTGATTGTTCACTTTGCAGTTTAGTTGAGTCAACTGGTTGTTTAGCCACGAATCTCTCAAGTGGAAGATTCAACCTCTCCTTCCGGGGACCATCTGTGCCCGCCATAGAGAGGTAGTTCTACAAGGATTTCAAGAGTTTTGGGGCAGTGACACAGCACCACCAACCAGTGTAGAGTAGCGAGTGAGTATTCTAGGCAGCCAGAGAATACACAGAGGGAGATAGAGGCTAGCAAAGATTAGATTATTTGTCAGGGAGTTAGAGAGTTTAGATAGCAACAACAGACCATCATTCTTGCTAAGTTTTACAGCCAGCAGAGCCAACATTCCAGCAGTTGGAATTGATGGGCTAGGGGACATTATAGTAGCAATAGACCAGCATTCTTGCTGATTTTTACAACTAGCAGAGCCAACATTCCAGTAGTTGGAATTGTTGAGCTAGGGGACATCATAGAGGCCACTCAACAGTTTTTTGTGGAGCTTAGGAGCAGGTGTCTTAGGCCAAGATCTCACCCAGGGTCAAGGATTGGATAGAAAGGATCATCCCAACACTTTGGGGGCATTTCTGAGAGGATATACAGGCAGTTTCCAATAGGCTGAGTTTTGTAGTTGCAGCTGAGGTTGGGCTCCAAGGGGGTCGAATTTCAAAAGTCTAAACCAGCCAAAATACTTTTTGGGTTTTTCTGGGTTTTTGACGAGGATCACAAATATAAAGTTTCATAATTTTTTGAGCACCAGAGGTGTGCTTTTAAACCGTATCTTTTCAGAAGACATTGTAGAATTGCCAGGGATTGAATAATGCCTTTTGAGGTCGATTTTTGGAAGTCCAAATCGAGCCAAACTATTTGTGGGTTTTTGTGGGTTTGGCCAAGGATTTTGTGGCTGAAGTTTCATCATTTTCTGAGCATCGAAGGAGGAGTTTCTTGCAGTCCCTTTCTAGACAACAGTGAAGTTTTTTGGAAAGTGTAGAGCATTAGAGGAGCAGTTATTTCCAGCATTTGAGATCATTGTATTATCACCTAGGTTCTGTCACGCTTGTCATTGAGGCAAGCCCAGGTGCATTCCTCCATACTATTATACTTACTCCATTGATTAATAAAATGGTAGCTTGTTCTTAATTCCAAAGTTTTTATGAGCATTTGTTGATTGTTTAAATTTTTTGCGTTGTAAATCATTTTTGCTTTGCATATCACTATTTATTTAAGTTTGAAACATTACATTTCACGACAATTTCCATCATATTAAACATAAACCTTATCATTCTTGCAAAAACCTAGAATCCACCCAATGTTCAGAGTTCATACATTACATTCCATCTCATTTTAACGACCACTTGATATTTTCTACAAAATTTCATACCATTAACGTTTATTCTAATGCACAAAGAAAATTCAAAACTCAAAAGTGTGCATGCCATTATTGTGTACGCCTTCCCCTTTATATTCATGACTCTTAAACTTGGTGTTTTGAATGGTTTATGGTTCACGGGAGATGACACAGTTTAGGATCCCCCCCCCCAATCAATTCTTGACGATTCTACATGGCGAATGATCACTTCATTATCTTTTTCATCTACTAGTATGTTGTTGTATATCTAAGCTTGATAGAATTAATGGAGTTGAAGCTTTCTTCTAACTTTTGAGCTCTATGATTAGTCTTTTCAATTGAGAATCATGAGGCGATGGGAGGTAATGCATATGTCAAATAATTATGGATAAGCCCCTAATCAATGTGACCTTCCTTATTTCCTTTTGTTTTGATTCAAGATTTTGAGAATTTAAATTAATTCTAGGACTTCAACTTCATTGTTTGTGGCCTCACCTAACCCTAAGCAAAGTCAAATCCTTGTTATCCTTTTGGAGCAAGAATAAGCCTCATACACCTACCTCCTCACATTTTATTTAAGCAAAATAGAAAGAACAACAATGACAAACACATACTACATGAATATTTATCTTGAAAATCCTTCATCAAGAAAACCATCAAACTTTAGAGTCAGACTCTTATCTTCTTCATCCTATTAGCTTGATTTTACCTAGTATAATATCTATATATCCTGCAACATCTAAAACATTAATCCATTAACCCAAATTAAATTATAATCATAATCTTAGTTCTCTTAATTAAAATTAGATTACATTGAACTCAAAAACATCTAAACAAAAAAAAAACTTTTTTTTTTCAAAAACATAACCAACCTCTCTAACCTATAAACATAACATATAAAAAATAAAACATTTCTATCAATTATTCTAACAAAAATCGCTAAATTTATGAAATGTAACTTTGACCATATTTTAATTTATTAAATATTAATAATTTCATTTATAAATAACCTAAAAAACCATTTGTATTCTTTCTTCATTAAAACTAACATTTTTAATAAATTGGAAAAAGTTTCATGATTAAAACATTATTTCTAATCATCATCTATAAATCAAAAGATGTTTGATTCACAATGTACAAATAATAAACCTAAGCGAACCCTAAGAAGTAATTATTCCACTGCATATAAAATTAGTTATGAAGAATGGATTATTTAATTCAATTCCTTATGGTAAATGAGTTATAAAACTGGTTACTCCTAAGTGAATTCTTTAACATACAAAATTGGTTATGATAACCAAATTATTTACTTTTCAAAACTTTTAGAAAAAGGATCATAATTAAAACTTTATTTTAGATCTGTTTTTAGATATGAAATGATGGTTGATTGATAATGAGCCAATAACGAGGTTAATATTTATTCTTTAAACCTAACCTCATCGTCACAAGCATGGTTGTGGATCAAATTGTTAAAAAGATTCATAATTATTTCAGGAAATAGATGGTCCTTTAGTCATCACCGAGGGGACAAGCCTAAGTTTCCGAGGCCGCGGTCTTTTCTTTAATACCTTACCATTGAGTATTTATCACTCATTATGAAGTGAGACGTGGTTTACAATGTGAGGCGTAAGCTTATTTTATTTTATTTAATGATTTGGTGCATTTACCATTTTTGGAGAAAAATTATATATAACATCCCACTTTTACCAAGTTGGTTTTTTCAATTAAATGACTTTTTATAAGTGGTTAATAAAAACGGGATTTATAGTTTTTATGTTATGGGAATATAGATTTTTTTTAAATGTAATTTGATTTTTATTTTTTAATTATATAATGATCTATGATTCTTCAAATGAATTTTAAAATTTTTGTTTGTAATTTGAGTGGAAAAATTTTATTCATTATTTTTTAATAGATATGAATTATTTAGTTTTTATTTTTATTTCAAGGTTTTGTATATAATTCTATGATAACATTTTTATGAGTATAATGTACAGTGTCGTTTGTAATATTCAATATTTATAGAGATGTGAATACATGTAATTTCACACTATATCTAAACTACAAATTATTGATAATTAGATTGTGGTCTTTGGTTATGTTTTGATCCATTTTTATATTTGTTATGATTTCAATTGCCAATTGAATGGCATACTCTCAAAATCTTTTTTTGCTAGATTTTAAGCATTCTAATTTTATTGTTGACACATGTAATATGTGTGTATGTGTACACACGTATATGTATTTTTTGTGAAAAGAAAAGATAAAGATCATTATTTAAAAAAAAACAAAAAACAAAAAACAAAAAAACAAAAAACAAAAAAAAAAACAAAACATTTTGTAGAATGCTTGAAAACATTTCAATCTCCTTTCATGATTACAACTAGAATCCAATTCCACAAGAAAGTACACTCAAAATATAATCCGTAAATGTTCCAATTGTTTATTGACTAACCCATATTAACAACTCAAGTCTTTTACACATCATGATATAAACAATATAGTGAAACTTGTAAATTGTTTTCCTAACATCCAATCTCAAAAGTAATTTATTACATCAATCTTGTCGCAAATTGATCACCATAAAATTAGTAGTAACTTGATAACATAAAGAAAAAAGATGTTAAAATAAATAAAGTGAGAATAAATAAATCTCTCACTATTTTTTATTAATCCAAGTAGAAGCTTAAATAGCTATACAAAAATAAAACAAAATCAACAAATATAGGAGATAAATACTCACAAGGTCATAAGAACTAAAAATAAATCACAAGAATTGAAATAGTTGGAGAAATGCTTTTAACTACTCCATGGGCTAGTAAATTGAAGGGATTTGTCACACAAATCCACAACAGTAATCTTCTAATATCGATAATAATATGATGTGTGTGTGTATGTGTCTGTTCATTATGTTAAGACTAAGCAATAATATCCCTGTCATTCCTCCCCATAACAGGAGCATTGGCCTCCAAATATTTCAAAAGAGAGAGAAAATGTTGTTGTAGTGGATTTTAAATGAGCATAATGTGAATTTTAACGTTATGTAGTAATAAAGTAGCAACTGGTATATTTTAATAAATCTAATGAGATAAAGACCTACAAGAGAAATTGTGGAAACCAAACTCTATCTTGATGATGTGGATCAACATGATTGAACCCAAATTTGAATAGTATTAGAAGGATGCTCAAATCTAGTTAGATTCTCCTAGAAAACAAGATACTAAACAACTATAACACCATACAAAATGGTGTAATCCAAAATACAAAGTGATCCCAATAGAAAATGGCATCAACCCATGGTATTCATCCACCCATGGAATTTACCCATGGTATTGTAAGTGGCATCCACCCATGGTGTTGTAAGTGACATCCACCCATGGTATTCATTCACCATCGTATTTTCCCATGGTATTGTGACATCCACCCATAGTATTCATTCACCCATGGAATTGGCCCATGGTATTGTAACTAAAAAATACTATAAGTAACAAGTCACATTTTGTAAAATGACAGATTGTCCAACATAATGGAGTTATTCTTCGTTTTAATAAAAAGTATTTTCATGGTTTTATTTACTGTGCTCTCTCATTTTCTTTCTGGCATTATTACAATTTTTTAGATCTTGGAGGCCTACCCCCCAAGATCCATTTCAATTTTTTAGATCTTGGGGGCTTCCCACCAAGATCTTGATCAGTGGTATCGAAGCAGGTTATGATTCCATGGGAATGAGGGTTTGATGCATATTTCAGTTTCAATTTTTTTCAGTAATACTCGACAAACTTCAAGCATGTGCTACGTCTTCCACAAAGCATTTTCTTGGGCCAAGTAGGAAGAATTTTTCTTTTTTTCTTTTTTTTTTTTGTAGGAATGTTTTTGGGCGGCGAGCTTGCAAATCAAATCTGAATTTTTTTGGTGCAAAATTTACAAAAACAAATAACAGATCTGGATTCCTTGTGAAAAAATACCCAAATTCAAAAAAAATTGCCCGATTCGGAGTCCGGATGAGGGAGATATCGCTGATTTAAAATCAGCTATGTTGCTGAAATGTTTCTGACGGCAATTCGTGGATGGCAGATATCATACCTTTGTTTTCAATTTTGGTCAATAATTTTAGAAAACTAATTGTAGACCTGAGCTCCTCTTGAAAAATCGCTCAATTTCAAAAAAAAAAAGGGTCGAATCAGAGTTTGGATGTGGGAGATATTGCTGATTTAAAATCAGCTATTTTTTCTTAACTTGTGTGACGGTGGAAAAGTTGCAGCGCAAATCTGAGATTCTAGAGTGTCGAGATAAAGATTTCCAACACATGGGAAGATGCAAAATGGTCCTTCTATTTCCAAAAATAGGTTATAATAAATATTCTGAGTTATATTGACTGAGTTATGTCTATTTTGATTATGGAGCAGCATTCGGAGCGAGTTCCCTTTGGAGGTGTGCCCTCCCACCCCGCTTTAGTAGGCACCTACTTCACATTCATCAGTTTCAGCATAGTAGCATTCGGCTTGGGTTATTTGGAGACGTGCCCTCCTACCCCAGGCTGTGTAGGCACCTATTACTTCATCAACAACTAACATCACGGTTATGGGTCAAGTGCACAAAATCCTTCTCATTGAAGTCCATTTGCTAGGCCGCACACTGTTAGTATCACAGTTGGTCACAAACATTACAGGGTATCTCTATCCTCAGATCTTTTTTTGTCATGGTTATGGGTCATCCACGATCCCACACTTCATTGAAGTCCATATCCTAGGCCGCACATTGCTAGTATCACAGTTGGTCACAAGCATTACAACGTATCTATATCCTCGGATCTTCATTCATCATGGTTATGGGTCATCCACAAACACACATTTCATCGAAGTCCATTTGCTAGGCCACACACTGTCAATATAACAGTTGGTCACAAGCATTACATGGTATCTCTATCATCAGATCTTCATTCATCATGGTTATGGGTTAACCACATAAAACCCTTCTCTTCAATGGCTCGTCATATTCAACAAAGGCTTTGCAGGAGGGAACTTCACGCCATGGGGGCCATTGCTTCTTAAGGAGGGAGGAATGATCCGAATAGAAAATGACATCAACCTATGGTATTCATCCACCCATGGTATTGTAAGTGACATCCAATGATCCAAATAGAAAATAGCATCAACCCATGATATTCATCCACCCATGGAATTTGGCCATGGTATTGTAAGTGGCATCCACCCATGGTATTGTAAGTGGCATCCACCCATGGTATTCATTCACCCATGGAATTGTAACTAAAAAATACTATAAGTAACAAGTCACATTTTGTAAAAGGGCAGATTGTCGACCACAATGTAGCTTTCACAGTTATTCTCCATTTTAATAAAAAGTTTCTTGTGGTTTTATTTACTGTGTTCTCTCATTTTCTTTCTGGCAGTATTACAAATTTTCAGATCTTGGGGGCCTACCCCCAAGTCCCATTTCAATTTTTTAGATCTTGGGGGCCTCCCACCAAGATCCAGATCACAAAGTTATCGAAGTGGAACAAAGTGATTGCAAACCTCCAAAAGATACTCTAATGAAAACTTGGTATGCAGGCTTTGAGTACTTAAGTAACTAACAAAATGAGGCACATAAACTCACAGTGTCACAAATACAAAAGCATGTTTTTAGAAAATGCATAAAGGAGTGGAAAATCTCATCACCCATGGAAATGTTATAGAGAATCCAAAAGTCTTAATTTTGAATAAAATTAACAATTCCAAGTTTTAAATAGACATCTTCAAATATCAACATTGAAACAATGGGTCAAATTGAAGTTAGTTGAAAGAAAACTAAACTATCTATTTTATCTTAAACTAATATGAAGGTACTCTATTTAGGTAAATATAATACCACCCACCCCCTTAATACCTTTTAAGGGAACGAGGTGTCTAGAAGCAACCTTTAAGTTAATTTTTGGAGATGGGGTTATCGAAATTCCTCTTCCTTCAACCAATTTAAAACACTTATTTTAGATCATTGCCATCTTCAGTTCATCAACAGATTTCAAGTGATATACATTTCAACCAAATCTGAGCTCTAGACACAAAATTATGCCCATTTGAATATTTTCCCTTCCAAGCACGACATCAGTATCTCTACCATTGACACGTGGCAATCCTTTTACCTACATGTATCCATCATACAATAGCACATCATCTAACATGTGGCAAATATATGACAATCCTTTCCCACATGACATGTCGACGTACCACTCACATCCATATTTAGGATTCCATAAATCCTTATTACATTGATTTTTTTTTTTGCCAATTCAAATTTAAAATCTCTTAGTTGCATCTAGAACTTCACAAACTTTCAAATTCATTTGGATTAGGGAAAAATTCTTAGTCGACTAGGTTAACATTTGGATCTAGGAAAATTTAAAAGGAAATATTTTATTTTTAGATTTATGCTAACTAAAACATCTATCATCCATGTCACTTCCATGGGGTTTCCACCTAGCCTTCACCTCAATTCCCCTACATCACTCTAATCCACATCACCTCATGCCTCATCATGACCAATTAGTGTGGCAAAACCTATGGTCATCTAAAATATCTAAGTTTCTAACTTTTTTGGATTCATCTAGATCTATGTGAATCTAGAAAACCCAAAAAAGCCTCATTTCACAAACTCTATATTTTCAGACTTATGAATTCTATGTCACTTTCCATGATAGGTGACATGTCAACCACCATTCCAACTATTTTGTAACGCCTTGCCACACCATCATCCACATAAATATGTCATGTAAGTGATACATTGACATGACACATCACCAAAAACTATATTATGTGCCACATCAACATGAAATGTCAACACCTTCCTCCTCATAGGGTCTATGAGTGCCCACATGGGATTCATGTGACATCCACATGGCCTATTGAATTAGCATCCAGATACAAGTGTTTTTTAATAACTTCCTAACTTTGATTTTTCTAGATGCTCAAACTTTCGCCCTTTAACAGACTCTTATCCCTATCTTTGTCACTTGACATATCTCGGTTCCCATCTTATCCACTAAATAGAATGTGGATGACATCCCTTTTTTTTGGCCTAGTTGATGAATCACCAGGCCACAAAAAAAATCTAAAGAAGTGTCTCAAATGACCTAAGCCATAATTGTTAGCAGACCATTAGGCCACTAGAAGAACTAAGAATGCCTTTGATGACTTATAGTTGGTCTAGTTAATGAATCTCCATGCTATGCACCCTTTTACAACTAAGCACTTGGTCACAACACCCACCAACCTATTTGACTAGAGGCTAAGGCTAAAAGCCTCCATTCCCCAAATTTCAAACTCTATCCCCATTTTTTTCCAAATAAAAACATGCGTTCAAAAGGGATTTTCTTAGCCCATCTCAAGCATTGAAAAATGACTTCGATAGGATAGATATCTACTCAAAATACTTATGAATATACAAATGCCTTTACCAATGTATAAAGGAATCCAAAACACTACCCATGATTAAGCATATGCTTAGAAAAAGGACACACACAAAGTCTAATGGCCAAATCCACAACTTCACCCAATTAAAATGAGATTCTCTTGCTCCTTTGTGATGCAAACTTCAAATTCCAAAACCTTACAAATAGAGACGCTAGCTTATCCATTGAGGAAACATGGTCTCTCATCACTGAATAACTATCAAGTCTTCTCATTTTAAACACAGATATGACATAGGTATTCTATCCCACAATTGGCCTAGTAAAGGTAATTCACGTTACATAATAAAAGAAGAGACTTAGGTTCAAATCAACATAGGCATCATCCTTCACAAACTATACATCACATATTTATCAGAGGTATTATATTTTAATAAATGTTCTCTATTTATAGAGTTCTTTTCTAAAAGAGATATAAGCTAGAAATTAAACATAATCTAGCTTTACTTTTAACTCATTGTCCATACATACTCAGTAACCAACCATGACGACATTCACAAAGCTTTGAATCAAATCAATCCATTTCATTAAAATGAATATATACACTTATTTGAGTCAGGTAAGCCTTATTAGAAATTGAAGTGAAAGCCACTCTCCACCCATCCATAGGCTTAGCTACACTAAACGTTTTCTTTTAGCTGGCCACCCCAATCTAGATTCAATGTCTAGAGAGAAGGTTCACTAAGGGAATTAACGAGGTTCAGACATGGTAGAGAACATGAATGACACTCTCCTTTGCATATAGGAATCACTATTCTACCTTTCAACCACTGAACTGGGGCTTGTTAACACCCATGGTATAGCTACCATGGATATGTATAGCACAAAGGGAGCCCTTCACTTATCCAATAGTTCCTCAGTATTTCCTTTGTCTTAGTTCCTTCCATGCTTAGTTAAGATAAAATATTTGGATAATTGTGTTGACCCTCCAACTCTTGTTGAAGGCTTCCACACTAACTTCCTTATCTAAATTCAGTTAAAATCATTATTTATGAGAGATTCTTCAGCGTAAATCACATAAAATTTCATTTGTCGACGCGTTTCAAACCAACTAGTGTGGTTCATCGTCAGGACAAGTTGAAGAAACGGATCTAGCTTGGCATGTTAAATAGTCCGAGCAGAGTCTCCAACGGCTAAATTTGATTAACAACTAATTTTTTACTTTGGGACCAAGGTCAAATTTTTATTTATTAAATATAATATTATTATTATTTATTTATTATTTTAAAATGGAAATTAGTTGAACTAGGTGAAAAATATATAAATAAATAAAATAATTTAGGGTTAGTTTAAGAAGGTAAATAAATTCAAACTATTTATTAATTATTATTAATATCATAAATATATATATGTTATAATATTAGGC
>APFE030418406.1:257499-302261 GCA_000404065.3 Pinus taeda
AGTCCTAGTTGGGTTGTCAACTCGGCCATCATATGATTACGGAAATGTTTTCCGTGATCAGTGACAATGGCTTGTGGGACTCCAAACCGAGAAATAACATGGTTAAAAAGAAACTGCGCTGTGGTATGACCGTCTTCCGACAATGTGGGCAGTGCCTTGGCCCATTTTGTAAAGTAATCTACAGCAACGATGATGTAACCATGCCCCTCGGCCGAACGAGGTGTTACATGTCACATAATCGATGCCCGATTTGGCAAAGGGGCCTACGGTCATAACGGGGTGCAGCGGGGCAGCGGGCGCACGCATCTTCCGTTGGTAAATCTGACATTCATGACAAGAACGGACGACTGTTGCGGGATTTTATCCCCTAAGGCTCTTGGGTGGAACCCTAGCAGACTGAAAGTTGTCTAAATCAAGAAACATGCACACACACAGCCATTATGCTAGAAAAAGCTATTTCTAAGGTGAGAAGGACGTACCTCATGTCCTACATTTGGGTAGTTCCTCAAGGGTCCAAACCCTTCTTCACGTCCCTTCCGCTCCTTTGCCCTGCAAAACCAACAATTCCAAAGAATGCAGCAGTATATGGACAAAGATTTATATGAAAATCACCTTTATGTTATACAAGAAAGGATTTAGTTATAAACTTTTAGACATCCATTCACACATGAAATTCAAACATGAACATCATTAACATAAAGAAAGAACCATATATCGGGAACAAGACGTGTTTCTTTATTAGACAAATAGAATAGTACAAAAAAGAGCAATATCACCTGAACCACTTCTGCAAGCTCAAAGATCAGCCTCCTTCTGGATCCGTCCCGCCTCAAGCCTCTAGTAGGTCACCTTCCAATACTCACTCCAAGATGTCATGACTAAGGGATGAACATCAAATCACAAGGAAACAAGGGTTTCCTGTACAATATGGGGGAAGTGCAGAAAGCACAAGGGTCTTCAGACCTGATCAGGGGGAAAAAAACTCAGTATAATACCTTTCTCTATCTTCTCTCCTCCTTTAGGCCTTCCCTTTGGTGTCCTTTTATACCAATTCCAAAGTAGTTTTTTAGTTAGGAATTGTTTGGGGACAGTTGAGGCCACGGGCACTAACAGGTGATCAGCAGGTAAAACCCGCGATCTCCGCCCGAAAATAAGGAGTTTTATATTTTTTTAAGTGTTTTAATACATATACGCGGGTTTGGTATGTATGAACCCGCGTATACACGCGTTTAACTCAGGGCAATGTCGCGTACAGGGAATAAAACATTGTTTTTTAGATATATGACCAGGTCTGGAAGGAGGGGTTGCCCTAGGCCATGGCTGAAGCATCACAAACCATACTGGTGAGATTTGGAGCTATAACACATGTGTACAGTATGGCACAACCACAACCAAATCCACACTATGTTGGGATGACAAAAAATCCCACAATGCAATAATATCAAGCTTATCAAGGTATCCCTTAAGTGCCTTATCAAGGCTCGCATGTCCAAACTTAGCCATTTCAACATTTTTAGGGTAATATTAGAGTTGGAAAGCAAGGTTATTCATATTCTAGTTATCAAAATATTGATTATCCAAACCATCCTTGTCATGGGGTGTAGGTATCTATTGCTCTGGATATTCCTTCCTATCTGGGGTATCCTCCACTAGACTTTAACATGTAGTTTCCATTCGTAGCAACACTCGAGTTGTCATATTTGCCTCAGCTTACCAATGATCCTATCATGCATTCTCCTTGGTGGCCAATCATTCTAACTAAATTTCCTAGTGATATCTCAAAACTCAATGGAAATACTAGAGAAGACCCACCAATGCAAGTTATGACTTATCATTTATGGTGTTCCTCAAATTCCCTTAATGATGATTCTATTCGTCTACAAATTTTATAGCAGATGCTTACAAGTACGAAAAAAATGGTATACAGAGTTACCATGAGATTGTTTTAGTAACTTCGCCTCTTTAGTGACCACATTCTTAACACATTTCCAGTTAACCATTCCATATGAAACTGGAACAAAATTTTTAAACATTTTCAAGAAAAATGATTCCACTCATATTTCTGATCATATTCATGAGCGACAACATCATTATCTTTTGGTTAAAATGTTTGTTCCCGATCAATTGTTAGCTAAATGGTTTACTAAGTGTTTGTTACCATATATAACATAAGACATGACTAAAGGCGGGGTTGTGACTAAAGAGCAAGTAATTTCTCATGCCCATTATTTGGATCTCACTTATACCCAATCTGACATGTTATATGATAAGATACCAAATTCTCCACGACCTTCTCGTATTGTTCCTCAACCTCCTGGAAAATAATCGCTTATTGTTGATGGCGTGATTGTAGAAATTTCCACCTGTAGATCACTTGATAATGCAATAGACTAAATAAAAATACCTGATCTACTTCTACAACAATTTAGCAGAACCTTAATTGAATATGAGAAACATCAATAGGAACACATATAACTGATAAGAAGGAATCAATCACACATAACACAGAACAATTTACCCAGGGAAAGCCGCAGCCTAAAATCCCAACTCTGTATTAACATACAAGTGGAACTATAGCCAGTATTACAAAAAGAATCAACTCAAAAGCTATCCTGCTCTCTCTGCAATACCTCTGCTGCTCATAGATAGTCAAAGGCCTCTATCTAACCTCTAGTCTACCCTCCAAGCATCCTATTTATTTGCGCAATTTTGATTGGGGTCAAGTGTAGCCACTTGTTTGAATTAGCCTCTTCACACAGTCACTAACCTCTGATCCAACTACGTCCTGAAGGAGATAAATCCTCATCATGGATGAGCTTCCTTTATAGGAAAAATATTCATCCAACTGATAGTACATTGTCCCTTCTCTGATCTCAACTGGGTCTTTTTCTGAACTGACATGCATGAGTTATCCATGAGTGAATACTCAGTTATATGAAATATAGTAATTACATGCATGCAAGCATTAACTAACTGAACTCTCATTAATTTAACAAAATGTTAAATTAATCTAACCGAACTTGACTGTTAACTGAGCCAACTAATTACAACTCATCCTTATCTCTTTAATTGATGGATTGATTCCTTAGTTAATAGATAAACTATTGCATGTCCTCACATAGACTTCAAGTTTGATTTTCCTTAAATAATTAACTCAAGATGAATTAATTATTTATTTTTCAAACTGTTGTTAATATCAAATTCGAATTTTACTTCCCATTTTTAGTCCAGGGACTGACTAAAATAGGAATCCATCCTGAGCTGCTAAAAATAGAATGTTATTTTTAGAACTTCCATTTTTCATTCCATGTTGCCCAATCCAGCACTGGTACCCAAACTGCTATTTTTAGCATTTCTTGTTTCCATTTTTCAACACTCCTTCTCAACAAGAAAGGCTTAAACTCGAACCTGATCCTGTACCTCTAGAATGTTCTGCATGCAACACTTTGTTGGGTCCCTATAATACTAGTGATTACCCCATTACTATTGTAGTTATACCCCTTATTAATATTGTTGTGCCCCTATTGCCCCCATATTGTTACTATTGTGCCCCATAGAAGCCCACTATTGTTATTATTGTGCCCTTACATTATTATTGTTATGTAGGCTCTTATTAGGTTATGACCCCTTAGACTTCTATATATAGAGAGGAGGTCTTTTCATTTGAATCATCCAAGAATTGTTCATTTATGTAATGTAAAGGAGGTTGCCCCCTCGAAGAGGCTGAATTCTAAGGCATTGATCTATCTTTTCTATCTTTTCTTGAGCTGGTTTCATAACATTGACACTCTTCTCTTGGTTGTTTGGTTCCCTAGGATGACACTTGGCTTCCCAAAGTTTGCTCAATTTGCAACGTTGGAAAAATCTGTTTGTGCTGTATGGACTGCGTGACATTCTTCTTTCCTCCACATGCATTTGAGTTTCTTATTGTACTCATAAAGCCTTATTTCCATTATTCCTTTGAAACCATTTGAGCTCATGGCATGTTGGTTTCTTCTCCTAGCAGAATGCCTCAAGACAACCTTTCTTCCCATAAAAGGAAGATAGCTTGGAATACTGATAATTAATAGCTTTGTGGCCTTTCTTTTCACAACAATAACAAATAAGGGATGTCCTTCCTGGTGCATACCTCTTGCTATTTTTTATATTGTCCTATATGATCTTCTAACCACTTCTTCTGAGTCCTAATTTAAACCAAGTCTTTGAACTTGCCTCATTGTTGTCCTTTTGCAATCTACCATGAGAAGGATGGAGTGGTGGAGTGCTACCATCTTCATTTATGATTTTTTTATGAGAAGGGTAGATCTACAACATTTCTTACCTTCACAAATGTGATCTTGGTGGTTACCATAGAATCTTGACCCTTAATGCTTGATATTTTGTTTAACTATAATGGGGCTTATGATTCCTTGACTCCTCTTGCCTAGTCCTTGACCATTGTATCCCATGTATCTTAATATATTGGGACTAATGCCTCTATCATGCTTTTCAAAATCACCCAAGTGCTCTTGAGAAAGGTCTAAAAAATGTGAACTTACCATGCTTGTCTTTCCGATGGTTTTTTCTTCTTCAAAAACAATGAGTTGTTTCCTTGGTATCTTGGATAACTTCTTATAACTTGGCCAATGCCTCCTTCTCTACCAAATCTTGGTGCAACTAAGCCATTATTTAAGTGAACCTCTACTCTTGCCAATTATCTATCTAATTACCTTCTCTCCTAATTGCACCAATTGAAATTTGCTCTTGTCCCAATTTGCCATCACAATGATGTGGGAGTCTTGATATTCATCAAAACATCTCTTTAATTAGGACATAACTTTTGTAGCTATCTCAAGGTCCTTTTCTAACTTTCTCATCATCTAGTCAAACATTTGTACCTTCTCCTTCAAGTGATTATTCTCTTCTTGAATTTACAAATTGATGGCCCTTACTTTCTCCTAATATCTCTCTTTTTAATGCTCCGCCCATGTTAGGCCCACTTATCTTCAAAGTAATGGAAACTTCTTTAAGGTTTATGATTCATTTGCTCCATGACCAATACGATTCATAAATGTTGGACTTATAACCCTTTGGTCTCACCAACATAAATCCTCCGCGGAAATGTAATTTGGTCTTTGTTCTTTAAAATGAATTCCAAGGTCCTTTATTCTTTGTGTACTATTTAGTGCAAATGTCTCTACTCACTATTCTCTAATAGAAATAGATGGCTTGGTTCTTTAAGAATTGATATATAGTGGCAAGAACGATGTTCCTTTGAGGAGATTGTGTTTTGCAATATTCAATATGTATAGAGAAGTGGATATATGCGACTTTACGCTACACCCATATTATATATCATTGCATTGTGATTTTTGGTCATTATTAGGTCAATTTTCAATTGTTCTTTGATCTTAATTGCCAATTAAATGACACACTTTCTAAATTTGTTTGTGGAAGATTTGTTAAGCAATTTAATTCAATTGCCTGCACATTTAAAACATACATACACACATATTTATGATCACTATTTAATTGACAATTAATCAAGCCACTTATACCCTCCATATAGTTCAATAATTCTAGTTGTCAACAATAAATGAATGAGTAGTGATAATCTCATGCAATCGCTTCCTAACATTTATTGGATAAAATCCTACAAACTCTAAATTGATTTCGTGACATTCGAGATGATAGTTATTTATAAATGAACTAGGATGTAAGAGCCACAACATGGTCTATGTTGGAAAAACTAGCATAGTTACCATCTTAGCAATGTGTTAAAATGAAGTGAAGGGTTGTACCACTACATTAGTTGTAGAACTCCCATTGGAACATATGAGACAAATAACCCAACAATAAATAAATTATATTGGTTCAATATAAATAAAGACCAACCATTGTTTTCCATAATGCTATATTGTCAATATTAACACCTGGATCTTCGAATGCATGATAGAAAACTAAATGATAAGGTAAAACACTCTTCACATTTATCCAGAAAGAATGTTTAAATCTCACCTCAAGACAAATTTCTTTAAGGCCACTCATTGTCATTGCTTACAACATAGTATTGAAAATATATTCAAACATTTTAAAATGTCTATGTATTAAGATAGGATGGAAGAATTAGTGGTGACAGTGGGCTTTCTTGACCACACAAACTATCAAGGGAACGAAAAAATGCTTAGACCATTACACCATATTCCCAATTCAATTTACCATAGAATACTAAGTATTTGAGGGATTAAGAGGTTAACTTATCCAATGAAAGAATCAAAGGGGCCAAGAAAATCAAAATTGGTTATATCATTGAGGAATAACAACTATGACATCGACACTTTTACTAAGCCCTTTATCTCATTTACTTATTTTGAAGATTGCTTATAGTATTTTCTTTGTTGCAACTAATAAAGTGGTTGACATGAATATAATTCATGTAGGAATTAAGAATCACATATTGATACATATGTGAATTACGTGGTGTGAGACAATGAATTATCTAACTCAATCGCTGTAATCATTGTTTTGGATATACCAATAATTAAAAGACTCATTAATACATAATTATCATATACTGAGTATTTAATAGAATGAACAACACATTTATCTTAAAAGTTCAAATGGGGAAACCAACTTCTAATAGTTGCTTAATTTTTATTTTTAACAATTACATAGTTACAATATAGTCTCATGGTTTTATGCACTATTTAACAATTTACATAGCTTTTACGTCGTCTCTTCTTTGCCAAAAGCTTCTCCATAAATTGAAAGAAAGAAAGAAAGAAAATTATTTTAACGTCCATGAGGCTAAAGATAGCCCATGGGACATATTTCTTCTTCATCTGGTTGATGTATTCGACCCTCTTCCTATGAAACACTCCCATCATTTCGACAAGCCCTTCGCTAAATAGATTATTCCAAGATCTAGTTGCCAGAATATCTGCATAACTTTCCCTGTTGTCTTTGAAGGCCTCAAATTATAAAATGAAGTGCTTTTTTGTTTCCACTTTTCCAGAAGAACATAAAATACATACTCTTTCCTCCCACACTTCATTTGGCCTTTTCCAGCGCCCTGTTTCACAACAGAGTTGATGCAAATTAGTCCTTAATTAAGCAATAAGAATTTTGGCTCTCCAAGAAATATTGGCCTCTATGTACACTTTTTGTTGATGATTATGAGTGGGATTAAACACTTCTATATATATATTTTCTTTCTCCCTAACTCCTTATCCCAAGTACGCTTGTGGAACTTGTCCATAACAAAATATTTTATCTCTTTACTGTTTATGGGACACATGTTCAAGCAAATACCCCATTTACTAAACCATTTGTTATTTTGCTGCATCCAAGTCTTCTTTCTTTTGCACAATATGTCATTAAAGACAACCTTAGGCCATCTGTCCTCTTCCATTTGCTCATTTTTTTAAAATACCTTATGGCTCGCACCATAGCAATTGCTTCAATAGGAACAACCCATGTTTCACTTAACAAAATAACATAAGGAACTGCACTTTTAATTTTGAATTTGTTTGTAATCAAACGCTTCTGAATTTTCTCAATTTGTTTCCACTGCATGTCAGATGTATTGTTGGACCACTGTTCACAACCATAGAGAATCACTAGAAGCCCAAAAAGAGTTTGAGTAGTTTTCCAGTCCCATAACTCTGCCTCACTACACCTATTTTGAAAAGCATAAAATGCCTTCCAATCCCCCAAATTTCTTTTCTTTCTACAACCATCCCAACGTAGATTTTTTGTTGAAGTCAATTCCGAGGTATTTGTAATCCACAACTTCTTCCAAAATGTTGCCTTCAAAATAGAACTTATGTTGGTTATGTTTTTTTTTTAGAGAAAACCACTACTTTGGTTTTGCTAATATTAACTTGCATCCCCACCCTTCTACAAAAATGCTCAAGGGATAGTAAGTGCTCTTGCAAACCAAGAGAAATTTTAACAATTAGAATAAGGTCATCTGCATACAAAAGAATCCTTATAACAAACTTACCCAAATGGATACCATCACCCCCTTGCGAATTTAACCACTCCTCAAGCTTGTTGATATATAAACCAAAAAGGGTAGGAGACAATGGGCAACCTTGCTTGACCTCGATATCGCTTCTAAAACTTTCAGAAATGCCTGCTGAAGTTCGAATTTTGACTTTCACCTTTTCATACATCCTATGCACAACTGCTCTCAAATGTTTAGGAACCCCAAGTTCCTCCATTCTGTGCCAAAGCTTATCCCTAGGAACTGTGTCAAACACTTTTCTAAAATCAACAAAGAAACAAAAAACTTCTTCCTTTTTCTCCCAAACTTTTTCAATGACGTGCCTTAAAATTATACAATGATCAACTGTGGAATGTTTAGGTCTAAAATCTGCTTGCCCTTTAGCACACTTATCTCTTTCTTCTGCCCACTTGCTGATTTTATTTTCTAGCATACTTGCAAATAACTTTGCAAACAAGGGGTTTATCATTATGGTCCTATAATTGGAGGCATTATTGATGCCACCACTCTTGAAACGAGGTATTGCCAGACTAGTTGTGGAATCTGTGGGGAACCCCTGTTGTATGAGGCTATTGAAAATTTCTATAATGTGATGTGCAACAATATTTGAGCCCCACTTTAGATACTTTGCTTGGAGTTCAACGAAGTCTTTTGCTTTTCCAACACCCAAATTCTTGATACCCATCTCTACCTCTTGCACCATGAAGCATTTATTAGTGTTGACCAAGGGGGGAGGGTCAACCTTGGGATCCTGCTCATAGAGTTTTCTTGCATAGTCAAACCACTTAGAAGCTGTAATATTATTTTCAATTTTCAACTTTCTCGGTTGGAGCTCCTTCCAAAATAATTTGGGATTATTTTTCCCAAGGAAGATTAGTTCTTCCCTCCTTGAAACCATGAAATCAATCTTTTTCTTTCTTAAGATATTCTTGTAAGCTTTGAGATTTATGTTATCCTTGTTTGACTCTTTCCACATTCTCCTTGCCTTTTTGCAGTCCTTTTCAAACCAAGCATTAACCGGAAAGAAATTTGTTTCACACTTCTTAATTTTTTCTCTTTTACAATCTGCAAGTGCGCTTTGTATTAAATGTATTAATTAGTGGCTATGAAGGTCGTGAATTGGGATTTTCTCCTTCTCAAAGATCCTCTCTAGCGTCATTTTGAAGGTATTGCAATTTTCTGGAGTCAAAAGGATTCTTCCATTTGGAATATTTTGTTGAACACACTTTGTTTTTTTACTCTAATTGCTTCTTTCCAATCCAAGAGAAACTTAAAAAAATTGGCTTGTGATCTGATTTAAAATCCCAAAGCTGATCTCCAATCAATACTTCCTCCAGTTTCCCACACAAACCATGCGAGCACATTACATAATTTACTACACTTGCTCCATTGTAAGTATTGCAAGTGAAATTACCAGACTTTTCCCATCTAGTCAAGCCATTACAAATGACTAAATTGAAGGCCCCACATAAAGTAAGCAATTGTTCACCAAAGAGGTTGCAACCCTTGTCCTCTGAAATTCTTTCTCACTGATGATTACTCCCTTCTGTAAGCCAGATAGGGTCACAATCTTCTTTACAACAAAGAATGGTAGCTTTCTCATTGGCAGTCCTAACATTGAAATCACCCACTGTAAGCACTTCATCTTGTTGAGAATATGTTGCAATATCTGCTTTTAAGGCTGCAAAGGGATCTTTGTGGTCAAGCCCTCTACTTTTGTAGATTTTTGAAACTTGCGGCGCAAAATAACATGTTGCAATTCTGATGTGATTTCCATTTTCTGATATTTTAAACCAAATGAATTGTTTATTTGAGTCTTCTTTTTCTAACTGAATGAGACGACCTTCTTTTTCCCTCACTAGTACCATGATACCGTCGTGTCCTTTGCCATTCCCGCTACCTTGTTCCACATTGCCATCTCAAAATATCCTTCAAACAAAGGTGTCTTGCACCCTCCATGCTCATGTGTTTCTATGAGGAAAATTATGTCTTTATCTTCCACAATAGGCCCTAACCCAGGTCCTCGTCTCCATGGGTAACTTTTGAAATTCCAACAAACTAATCTCAAGGAAACCTAGGTATGACTTGATTGCTATTTATTTTGACATGCAAGACTCACAATTGAGTCTTTGTTCCTGCTTTTCCATACTGACCTTGCTTCCTGATTTCCCGTTGAAGAGTTTGTCGCTTCTTCTTTTCTACAACTTTGCCTTTATAAATCCATGCTCTTTTGCCTTCATCGCTTGCTACCCTAACCTTTGACATTTCCTCCTTGCTTTCCTCATGTTGTCTTACAGTTAAATCTTGTTCTAGAAAAAAGTGAGAACCCCTCAAGAGATGCTTCTTGCTTAGAATGATATATTTATCACGTAAGCTAGGCATTATGAATTTTATGGTCCTTGGTTTTTCACTGTTAAACTTGCCCACCCTCCGTGCTTGGCATGCTTGTCCTTGCCATAGTAACTTGTCTTTCAAGAAGTCCCTTGCAAGGTCAAAAGTACATTCATTTTTCCGATAGTCTTTCACCCCTTTAATAATTATGTTAGTTGCTCTATTTTGTCTTTCCTTGCTTTCTCTATCTTACATGTTGTCAACCCGAATGTTTGTTTCTCCTTCCCTATTAGTAGAATTGCTAATAACTTGAGCTCAGGTTTTGAAAACTTCTATGGAATCTCCTTTCCTTTATTCTATGGCTTTCTCTTCATGGTTGTTTATTTGGGCAACTGCTTTCCCTTTATCCTGGGATGGTTTCACCTTCACCACCTCTGTACTGTACACTATAGATTTCTTTATGTTTTGCATATCCGCATTCATGTGCTGCCATTCTGTCTTCCCTATCAGAAGAGCTTCCTGTAGCAATGTCACTCGTTCTTTCAAAACTTTATTACTTTTTGCTAAAACCTTGTTTTCAACTATTATTATATGAATTTTATGATCTCTTTCTTGCTCTTTAGCTTCTAAAACCTCTAACCTTTGTTTTGCATTTAACAATTCTTTCACATAAAGATCAGATCACCAAGCGAGAGGTGTGGATGTGGGACTATAGAAGGTTGAATAATCAGTGACTTTTCCTCTAGACTTGTTGTTGCCACATGCTTGCATATGCGATTTGTTTGAATGCTTATTGCGAAGGGCTCGAGTACTTTCCCTTTAAGATCGTATTTTCCTTGTCTGCTCCCATTTTAGATGGGCTAGTCTTTGTTTTAAAATGCCCCGACATTGTTTGGCATTGACCCAAACCCACTTCCCAGATTTGGCAGATGAGGCAATTTTCACTTGTCCTAGATCATTTATTTCCATAGGTTCTGAAATTTCTTGCCCCGTTGTCCCTTGTTTGTTCACTTGTCCATAAAACGTGAGTTTCTTCATGTAAAAAATTCAAAAAACCGACATTCCAAAACCCTATGGACCTGGTCAAACTCAATCATGCCCCTGGCCTCCATGTTTCCTATGGTCTCAAGTGGTGAAAGGGAGAAAATTAAATTGATTGCCAAAGAGATTGCAACCTCAAATAACAAACCCTCGAAGCTGCTTTGGTTTCCTATGGATTCAATAACAAACCCTTGAAGTTGCTTTGGTTCTTTAACATGACCTAGACTGGACTTCTTAAAGGAGTGGGCTGAGAGACACATTTTTTCAAGAAGTTACAAGAGTAAATGGAAGGCCAAACATCATTGTGCTTCCATTTCTCATTCCTTTATATTGTTCTTTCCTATTTCTTCTTATTGTTCATTAATTTATTTACTTCTTGTTTTATTTAATTTTTAATGCTTACATTGTTCGCTTAAGTGTAATTTAATTTTGAATAGTTACATTGTTTGTTTAAGTGTACTGAGTCTCATTACAACTTGTTTTGGATCCATTTATGCTCAATAACTTTCAAAACTTCATTCTTCTTTTTATTCTATTTATCATAATTTGGTCGTGAAACCAATAGTGGGGGCATCCAATGCATCTTGACTCATCATGGTTCCTAAAGGAAAAGCACACCACTTGTAATTACCCTGCGATCAGTAAGGAAATAGTCTCTTGGGTAGTTAACTTGTTTACTTAAGTTTGAAGAAGACAAGCTTTTAGGCAAATAAAAGTGGTTTATGAGTCTCTTGGGTAGTTAACTTGTTTACTTAAGTCTGAAGAAGACAAGCTCTTAGGCAAATAAAAGTGGTTTTAGAATATACTCCAGACATGCTTGTATTCAAAATTTTCTTATTAGAAAAAAATTCATTGCTAACTATGACAATTTTTTTTTAATTGAACGTGTTTTAAAAAGTAAAGGCTACATGAAAAAAAAGGGACTTTTGTCCATTCCAATAAATATATATTTTAAATGAAAATATTTGAAAATCAAATAAATTATAATTTTGCTTGTTTGTTTGAGTTCTCTAGAGATTACATGAATTTGATTTTTGGCTT
Source organism: Pinus taeda (assembly GCA_000404065.3). Lineage (NCBI taxonomy): Eukaryota > Viridiplantae > Streptophyta > Pinopsida > Pinales > Pinaceae > Pinus > Pinus taeda. Next base: position 269,900 of record APFE030418406.1, read on the forward strand.
GAAAAACTGTGACTCAGGGGAATCTACGCCCTTAAAATCACCCAAGGATCACACTTGGGGTGAGCCACACCAACCCTTAACATGGCTGGATTTTTGCCTACTAAGTTTTGAATTGTTGTTTATGTATTTTATTTATTTATTTTGTTAATATTAATGATTAAATATTTGTGAAACATATTATATATTAATTATTATATTTTTTTTCAATTGAAGAAATCTCATTGAGTAGCTCTATACAGTCTTGTCATAGGTTGGAGTGTAGGACTTGTGGGTGCCAAACCTCCACACGTAACCATAGTCTTGTCAGGGATTGGAGTGTAGGACTTGCCGGGACAAAAAATAGTCTTGTCACATAACCCTAGTCTTGTCACGTATTGGAGTGTGTCTTGTGAGGGATTAGGGATTGGAGTGTAGGACTTGTGGGGACCAAACCTCCACACTTAACCATAGCCTTGTCATGGATTGAACTTGTGGGGACCAAATCTCCACCACTAAAATTTCCTTAAAAATTAATAAAACTTTATTAAATTACTCTCACATTTTCTTTTGAAATTATTAATAAACAATGTAAAACTTTGGGAGGTTATAGTTTTATAATAAATATGTAATTCTGGCCTATTTTCCTTTTAAATTATTAATAAACAATGCAAACTTTACACGGTTATAGTTTTATAATATAAATATGTAATTGAGGTGAAATGAGGGAAAAGGGTGTGATTAGTTAATAAAGGTTATTGTTGTAGTTAAGCATAAGGGATATGATCACGGGATGATGAGGTATTTATTTGTCTGTTTAGGGGAAAAAGGAGAAATAAATGATGAAGAAGGAACTGTTTAGCGATAATAAAGTGGAATCATATCATGCGTAACATAATGGAATGATAAGGGCACAGTGTTGCGTGTACATAAAATGTTGAAAATGTGAACTCTTTGACTTGTTCCACACTATATATAGTAATATGGTTGTACAATAAAGTGAAAAGATTTTGTGATCTTTGATGGTTGTTGGAGTGTAAAAAAGATTTTGTAATCTTGGAGTGCATTATTTATAATGTTAATTACAAGAAGATATGATTTGAGAGAGGAGAGGGAATCACATTAACATTAACATCAACTCCAAGGTGTGGCCAAGGTTGAGAAAAGTGCAGCATGCATGTTCTGTGGGGGAGCCCGGATCTCTTGACGACAAACGAAAAAGATCTCCTTATCATTTCACAAACTCGGTTTTGGTTATTTTCTCATGTGTATATCCTCTTTTCCATAATATATGTGTGTATATCCTTTTTTTTGAAATGTTAATTGGAAAAGGTAAAGTTGGGAGGAGTAAGAAAGTCAGGGAGTCACTCATGAGGGGGGAAGGGTAGGGTATGGTGTCATGTCATGATGAAGGGGACGACGACGTAGGTAGTGCCAAAAAGAAAGTTATTTCACTTGACAAAATACAAGGACGGCATAATGTCACATCATAATCATAATCAGTTTTTAGCACCAGGGCGGGAAGGCGGGATTGGAAAATCCCAAATTCCCCATTTATTTATATTATCCGGAAAATACGCATCTGATTATTATAAGGCACCTCCCCGCCGCAAAGCCCCCTGGAACCCCACCTGGCGATAGTAAACCATGCCCCTCTGTTGCCCACACATCCAATCCCCGTCACAACCGTACGGAGGAGGATACCAATGTGATCTCGTGAAATCCAGGCCATCCAGGCTGGCGTAAGCTCCAGATACGTAGGCCGACTATAAAAACATAGTACCTCGGAACACGTGGCAGGATGCGGTAGCGTGTTCCAGATGTAGAGGTGCCAGTAGTGGCGGCGGTAGTAGTGAAATGCTATAAATACAACGCCGCTGCTGGTATCTTCCGGCTAAATTCGAGTGGGGTTTTTAGCGGAGGTCCCTTTCGCAAGGACAGACCACTAAAATTTGCAAGGGATTCGGCTCCCACTGGTCCCCACACTGCATCGGACTCAACGCGTCTATTCAAATCCGATTTATATACATCCGGTGTTGTTTTTTTTCCCTTTTTGGTGTTTTCAGTTCTTGAAAAAAAAAACAACATTAAATACTCTATATTATATTCACGCCCTTTTCCATTTTCGAGCATGGAGGGGCTGAGCGGGGTATTCGAAAGGTCGCAGAGCACGCGCTGAAGATTTGGAGGTGGCACCATCGATCCCATTGGCTGTGTAAGGAATCCCGATCCTACTTGTGCCAGGACGATATCCTCCATTTCTCGGGCCAATTTCATGCTTCCGCCTCTGCCTTCGCCCTCGCCCTTCCGCTGTCCCCCGTCTCGTGCAGAGCGCACTGTTCCGTGCCCCGGCCCCTGCCCCTGCCAAGCCACCATATAATAACCAGAACAAGGAAAAGAAAGAAAGAACAAGAAAATACTATGCATGTGATGATATCTTCTGTTGGCGCAAGCAATTAAATTCTTTTCTGCTGATTACCTCAACCCCAACCCCTGCAGCCCCTTCAATGCTGAACGCTGAGGCCAGGAAGAAGTAAAGATCATCAATAATATACACAGTTCGTGTTGCAGGTGTGTTGTATTGTATAATGGCCGCATGTAAAGATGGCGATCTTCGAGTCCGCGGCATCTCCTCGGCCATCCGAGTGGTGCCAAATTTCCCCAAGCCTGGTTAGTACTTCCGCTTCTGCAATATTATCCCCTCTCTTTACTCCCTATCCAGCATTATTTACTATCAGTGCTCTACGTTACCATTGGAATGTCGTTAGCCGTGTCTAGTTTAAATTATCAAGATAACTGGTTTACTTTAAATTATGGCGTTACCGTATTGGGTCGGCTCTTTTATTTATTTATTACCTCCATGCTGAACCGTATAGCGATAAGTCGTCCGGATGTTTTTCTTGGGATGGGTTCATACTTTGGTGACGCTTGCAGTCCCTCATCCCTTATTCTATATGGCCACTCTTTAAAATAAAGAATCTAAAGAGTCCTTATTGTAACGCATATTTTCCTTGACAATGCTTATCGTCATTTAATGCATTTTTCATAAATTATGAGTACTGACGTAAAGAACTGTTCCTGCAATTAAATTCCGCTTCTTGTTCCGAAAGTTGGAACTCGCGAGTTTCGTGTCTAACGCGTATTTGTTTATTAAGATTAGGAAGAAGAGAAAAATTACCCAATCCGTGCATTTCGTTTTTATTTACTGAAATATTTAAGAGCTAGGCACACCCGTTCAGAGCAGAAAGAAAATGGAAAGACGTACAGACTCTTTCTATTTCACGCAAAAAATGCGTTGGCGTGAAAACTGCTCTGTATGACCTGCGAAAGTTACGGATGCAGTAAAAAAGTAAGCGTTGATAATTTTGATGACATAAACTCTCAGCGGACCATAGAAGATGGAATTTCATGGATGTTAGCTTTAAATTTTACAAATGTGGAAGGTTTTAAAGGGTTAGCTACCGTATGTGTGTTTGCGTAGGAGACAAGTGTTGTTGAATGTTATTCTGATTAAATTAAAGGTAAGGCAAACGAAGTGCGAAGCGTATCTAACTCAGGCATGTGGACAGGAATTATGTTTCAAGATATAACGACGCTACTTCTTGATCCCAAGGCATTCCGGGACGCCATTGACATATTCGTCGACAGATACAAGGACAAGGAAATTTCAGTTGTGGCAGGTAATCACTTCTGCATTATTCGGTTGAACCGTCATCATTTCTTTACACCAATGGCGGGGGAATGCATTTATCATTGATGTGCTGCTACTGCAGAATTAAACTGGTTGTCAGAGTTTCAATTAATAATTTTTTCTTTAGCCCATGTTTTTCTGGTATATTTATCACTTGTGCTTTTTACCCTAACCTTCTAATTCATGGGTTTTCTCATAAATATAAGAAAATGATTTCCTTTGTCCGACTTTTAAATTAAAATACTCAAGTATGATAATGTGAAATGTTTATTTCTTAAATTAAAATATTGGGTAACGTTGCTTATTTCGAACTGAAAATTTCAATTTTTTTTTTATTGACTTATTTATAACCGAAGATAACTTAGTGACTGAAATTTCTCCCAAATTCAGACAAATTTCTAGAGCCTATCACCTTTCTTAGTATTGGCATTCCTAACTCTATGCTAGAATCCAAAACAGGTACAAATAGTATTCATATACTTCCATTGTCAGCACATAACCTAAAATCCGAACATAGAAAAATTTCGAAGTGAACAGATATCTTTACTTTCTTTTAAAGTTGTAGCCTCGTGGAGACTTCATTTCAATGTATTGGTTTTTTACTCCCACCTTGAGGCTATTTTGATCGCTATAGGCCAGCGATTGTACACGTCATCAACCATGACACCGCAATGGATTCATCATCGCTGTGTAATGAATGGCTAGCATCACGGCTTTTAATAATCGAGCAGATGCGGTCTAAAAACCCATCATTCTCTTCTCTCGTCAAAATCAGTTTGCCACTGGGCGACAAGTTCAATCCTTTCACCAGTGATTTCTTCGAGTTGGGGAAGATATTTTCGTTGATACTCAATTGCAGACGCAATTGAAAGTATTTGGGCAGGGCAGTATTTCCTTTGCCTTGGTTGACTATAAAATTATTGAATCGGTCCTGAGAGTGGATTCTATCTCGCATCTCTACCGAAGCTTTGGTTCTTGGGCAGAGGCTGTTATCGGTCCTGAGAGTGGATTCTATCTCGCATCTCTACCGAAGCTTTGGTTCGTGGGCAGACTGTTCTGTTCTCCCCTGCTTTAAGAGTCTGTTTGACCATAAAATTATTGCATCGGTCTCAAGACTGGATTCTTTTCCGCATTTCTGTCGAAGCTTTGGCCCGGGGGCAAACTGTTCTCCCCTGCTTTTAGAGTTCTGCCGGCTTGTAGTATGCTGCCCAAGTCCCGTGTTTAATGAAGTGAAGCATCATTGATTAAAGGTAGTATTATAATTCCTCGGTGGATTCCACGTTTCCATTCAACATTCCCATAATAAAATGGCCAATGAGGCCACAATTTCGTCTTAATGGCTAATTTTTTACCAGTTATTTTTTTTTGAAATAATCTTTAACAGTTAATTTTTTTAAGAAATTTAATAGTGTTTAAATTGTTATTTTTGAATAACATAGATTTATCACTATCAAAAACTACTGTAAATTCTATTTTTTTCTAAAATTTATACCAAATTTTCTCAAAATTATTCTCAATTTCTATTATTTTTAAAACAAAATTCTTAACTTAATAAAATATTTGAAATATTTGTTCTCTTTAGCGATCCCAAGGATTTGTTCAGCTCTCTTGGAAGGTTCCCGTCCTAGGGGATTTGTTTACCTCTTTTGAAAGTTTAGTAAATTTAATATGAACAGTTCGCTAAATATATTGATTGCATTTTATTATTATTACTATTATTTAATAATGCGAAGGTTCCCATCCTAGGGGATTTGTTTACCTCTTTTGAAAGTTTAGTAAATTTAATATGAACAGTTTAGTAAATATATTGATTGCATTTTGTTATTAATATTTAATAATGCTTAGGATTTTGTTTATTATTATAATTTTAAAACGAGTTTACCAACTATATTGGTTGCATTATGTTATTAACATTTAATAATACTTAGCATTGAACCTCACCGAGGCTTTTATTTATTATGTTATTTTTACGTTGATTAGATATTTTGTTCCTCATCAGTTTTTTATCACGATTGTATTGCATATTTACGCGAGCCATACCTTGGAACACATTTCGTAAATAATATTTAATAATACTCAGCCTTGAAGACTCACGAAGTCTTTATTTATTCTGTTAATTTTATGTTGATTAGATTTTTTATTTTACATCAGTTTGATATCATGTTTGGATGGCATATTCCATATCTTTGAACAAATTTCTAGCAAAATGGTTTTATTGAAAGGGTTTTGTTGGTTATTTTTAATTATGGGGCTTGGGATATTGTTTGTTTGTTTTTTCCAATGACGATGAAGGGGTAATTCATTATTAGTAATTTGTGTAAAGTTTGAGATTAAGATTATACGGTGCGAGGGTGGAGTCTATTTTTTTAAGTTCTATTACAAAGAAATAAAAATAATGCTACGGAATTTAAATTTGAATAAAATAACATTTTATTTTACCAACATCATGTTGTCTCACGAAAAATGGTTAAAAATATTGTTAAATAAAAATGGAGCAACATAGCTATTCAACTCAAACTGAGAAGATAAATTGTACATGATTGCAAAATAGTTAAAAAAGAAATTCAAACATTTATATTTTTAGTGATACTAGTTCAAAATTTTGATGTGCACAAACTTACTCACCCAATAAATAAATAAATATATATTCCAAGAGAATACACTTTTCAAAAAAATAAAATAAAAGCAAAAAACATCTCGTACATCAATTACATATCACATTTATATTACTTACATCACTATCATATATATATATAAATTGCGTGGAATTTCCCTTGGAAAATTTTATGTACACATATTTGTATCATTTTAGTAATGGATAATGTGTACATAAAGCAACTTCAAGCACATTCTCCACCAAGATCGTAGGGCAATAGTATATTTTTTTTTCATAAAAACCAAATTTTTGATATTAGGTTACGAATATAAATAATTAGGTTTTAAATTTATTAAATTCAATTAATTAATTAATAAGTTATGGTTTAAAAAATAATTTATGTATATAAATTTAATTAATTTAGCAATAAATTATGTATAGTTTTAATAAAATTAATGTTAAGAATAAGCATGAATATTTTAAAAAGTTATAGATTCAAATCTAAAAAAGAGTATAGTAGAGTAGAGTAGAGTAGAGTGTATCTTTAAAGTGATCTTAAAATTAATTATTATTATTATCTTTTACTTTATAATTAAATTATTATTATTATCTCCAACATTACAATTAAATTACAATCAATACATTAAATATAAAATCATAAACAATATATTTGTATGATTTGAGTCAAGTACAATAATAAGACCTAGGACTCTATAAGATGGTATTAGGGTGAGGTGTGGTATTCCAATGGGCACCCACAACACCATTATGGTCCATAATCAGCCACTAATGGTAGATAATGAGTGATGTTTAGGGGCCATGTTTGTCACAAGTTAAATTAGTCAACATGTTTCCAACATATTATTGAATTACACTTGAAAAATCTTCTTAAACAAAATTTTGTCTTTTAATCTTTTTGGTCTAGTTGTTTTGCAATCCATTCTATGGGAGCTAAGGCATGATAGTGAAAAGCTATTGATGGAAGCGTTTCTTTTATATATATTTTAATTCCCAAATTGGATAGTTTATTTATGTTGGATCAAAACATATGACTAATTTGATTCACTATTGAAATGTATTTTTAACATCTTTGGTTACAATTCACAAAACTAGTGAGGGTTTAGTCTACGGGAACAACAACTAAAGTACCTTGCACCTTTGTGCCTTAGGATAACTTGGGGATCTATGTCCTTGAAAAATCACATGTTCTTTAAAGTCACATCCTTCAATGAAGCATGCTTATCAACGAGATGACTCTAAAGGGATGATCATGAGATAGCTTAGAAGAGGGACACACTAGATATTGGAGGTCAAGAACATGAAGGAGAGTAAGCACCCTAGCCTAGAGGATGCTTAGAACATATAGGTGACAAAGGAGCTAATGAGGAATGTGCTAGGTTGGAGCACTATTTTGGTTAAAGGATGTTACTTGAGGCCTTTTCCACATATTTGGAGGCATGTTTCACCCTGAGACATTTGATTTAAGGCGTGTTCTATGATTCCTTTGCATGAAGAATTGACATGTGGCATCATTGACTTGTTCCAAACTCTTAAATAAAGAATTAATGCATAGGCTAAAGAAATGCAAAGATGATAAGTGGGAAAGTGTCTTCCATTGAAATTGCCCTTTAATGTTTGTTGAGAATGGTGTAAGCTTCACTTTTAGCCATGATCGATCTTGCAATATTAATATATTTTTAGTTCTGGTTTAGGTTAGTCAAGTCAACCCTCCTTTATCATATTTCTAAGTTGGTTAAGTTTTACCTAGTCATTGTGGGCCCATAACCCTCTTTGGGTAAAGTGTTTTGCCTTTAGAGATGTGTATAAAGACATACCCAACTATCATTTGTAACATCAACTTGATATATTGATCTTATTATTCAAGAGATTCATTCTTCACCCTAAGGGTGCTTATACTCTATTGAATATATGTGTGTGTGTGTGTGCGTGCATCCATGTGAATCCAAACTGTTTTGCACAAATATGCAAAGTTTCTCTTGTATATAGCAAGTAAGGGTGCATATAATCAAAATAACACTTAGTACAAACCATATTTGAACCAAAAAAACTTCAACAAAGAGGATGCAAATGTCTTCTAGAGTTTAAAAATAAGCATAATACTAATATTTAATTCAACCTTTTAATTAACTCTCCAAATTAGCCTAAGAACTCAATTGAAAAATTCCAAATTGCTCAAATGAATTGCGAGTCAATTGGAGGGTGTACCATGGTGGTCAACAAGATAGGTCAACTTATGTAATTTGAAGTCCTTTAGTTGTAAATGTATATGGTATATTATGTGGAAGTTTCACTACTGAGATCCTATTGCAACAACTGGGATTATTTCTTCTAAATGTAAATAATTTAACAGTTTATTGCTACGGCAACAACGAAATAATCACATTGCAATCTTCACAAAAATACCGTGGAAAATAAAAATGCTGGAAACTAAGAAATACTAGCACACACACAAAAATTGAGACAGTTATTTTTGGACAAAAGTCCCTTGAAAAACCCAACTTGGGAAAATTGGTGCAGCCATTGAGGGTTTTTATTATTAAACAGTAGTGAGAAATTCCGAGTACAATTTATTGATGCCCAACTGGCTATCCAATCAACAAGTACTTGAAAAAAAGTAATTAGAGAGAAAATTCTCTCATTCCATGAGCAATCCCCGCATTGGTTCGTCTAGAAAAACTGCTTGTCCAAATCCTTGACTAGGCCTTTTGCACAGTCCCCGCGCTGCCTCTCACATGTGTGGCTCTGTTCAACCTCTGATCAAGCCGTCCTCCCTGCCTCTGCTACTGTTCAACCTCTGATCAAGCCGTCCTCCCTGCCTCTGCTACTGGAAGTGACTCTCTGGGTCTCTTGAAGACTCTCCTAGCCTTTGGAAGTTGAATCAACTTCCTCTCCAGCTAAATCGAACTGCTTTGTTGAAGCTTTTGGACAGCCCTTGTGCAACTTCTATGTGGAATACTTTTGTCACTTCTTGTTGCCTCTTCGGATTATTGCCCCTGCCCCTCTTTGTCTTTGCTTCCCTTCTCTAGTCTTGAACTTTTCTGGATAGAGTTGGAATTTGATGGATATTTTGCTCGTCAGAGACCAGTTTACCCGTAAAATACGTTGAATTTTTTTAAATAACCGTCTGACCTGATGTGTTGGGAAGGATGCAGAATGTATTTTTGATGGTTAAGGTTTTTTTGAAAATGTTATTAATATCATATCCAAAGAGTGACACATTTCCACTTCAACTTGGAACACTATAATATATCGATAATCATCTTATCAACAAATGAACTTTAGAAAAAACCCAGGTGCTTTAGAGGGCAGTTTCCTTGACTTTATTTTACAGAAATGGTTGACTAAAATTAAAATTCGTCTGCATCATAAGTTTCATGATTGTGGTTTCGACAAGACTTGCTGAAAGATATTATTCATGACCATCCCGCTATTCAGAGCTCGGTTATTATTAAGTATTTTAGTTTTTTTTTAGTTTTTTTGATTGAAATGAAGTATGGTATCTTTTAAAGAAATTGTAAGAAATTGTAGATTTGTGTGGTTTAAATATTTTTATTTTTTTAATGTATAAATTAATTAAGGATATTTAAAAATCTCTCCAATTTTAAATAATTAAAATTTGATAAATATAATTCTTTAAAAAAGTTTAGTGTTTTTTAATGATGTTTTTGTTAAAAATATACTTCAAATATATTAAGTGAATTTAGTGAATTGCTTTCTATAATATTTTAATATTTTTTGTCTCATTTCTTTTAAATATTGGGAAAAATGATTATAATTCAGTGGTGAAATTCATATTGGGGACAATCATCACTGGCAGCTATCCATAATGCAGGTTGAATCATCATGGTTTCACTCACAGCTATCCATAATGCAGTTTGACTCGTCATGGTTATTATAGAAAAAACACTCCCTGGAATTACCCTACTCCGAGTCCGAGTTTGACTTTCATTCTTACCAAATATCTCTTAGTCTTGGCCTATTAACATATTTCCTTACATTCCATGAAATCAAACTCTTAGACAAACAAAAGCAATTTACAAACACAATTATTTTAAAAATTTGTAAGAAGTGTGTGTATATTTAATGGTTTATGTTTTACTCTATCCATCACCAACAAGGTGTGTTATTGAAACACATACTTGTAATACACTAAGTGGGTTCAAGTAAAACAAAACCTAATTTATTAATTGTAGAATACTATCAGAATGAAACGAGTCTAAAACATCACTGAAAACTATTTTTTAATTTATTAGAATTAATAAATGTAGAAATGGTGTTGAAGAACTCAATTGTAAACATGATAATGTAGATATCTTACCTTGGAAACCTTTTTTGACAAAACCTTCTAGAAATGACCTTTGTTTGGCTCTTTTATACTTTAGGAATTATTACAAATAGAAATTATAAACTTATAGATAACAATGTTGCATATTTTTATTCATAGGCTTCACATTCTCAATCTTTCTCTATTTTCTTTTGTGCCATTAATTTTACAAGATTTCAATTTTCCATGGGTAAATCTATTTAGGCCCCTTTTCACCTTTCATTGATTTGCTTTCTTGTTGACGAGCTTGAAGTGCATGTGAGTGGACCATGCTAATTGAAGAGAGCTCTCAAGTGAATTCGAATATGCACACACATAGAAAGTGAAACATATTTTTATTAAAGTAGGAACTACGATACTTACAACTGGCACAAAAGCACCTAAAGCCTAAGGACACACAACCAGGAAAATGGATTTGAGACCATTCAACAAAGGTTATTACCTAGTCTCCTTAAATATATGTCTACAAAAATAAGTGATCAATAAGCATCTAGTCTAATAGAGACTTTATATCAAATAATGTCATATATATATGCCCACAACACAACAAATTTGGCTTGGTTTGAAATGTTTTGTTCATGATGAGATCTCTTCAAATGCTTAATATTAATATGATTGAATTCCCATAAGTGTCACCTAGAAGGTACAAGGGGAAGAAAACATATATATTTCGTACTCCTTAGAAGGAATGTCGTTTAATAACTCACAATTCGGTCATTTGATTAGGGTAAGTTGGATTAGAACTAAGTCCGAATAGTTTCCTTGAAATCCAATGAATATGTATCTATCTCTTAGGCAAACATCATTAAAATTCTCACTTGAATGAATCAAACAATCAATCCCTGAGTGTGTTAGTGCATCATCGAACCTACATAGCTAAAAGAACAAAACCTCTTTCTTGTCACAATAATTTTGGACCACAATCTTGCTTGTTCCCACTTACTCTCCCTGAGTGTATTGGCCACCCACCTTCATTGGATTGTTTGGGCCAGAGGTCTGTCACAGTGTCACCGACTCACCACTCGCTTATGAAAGTTATCCTATGTCACAATATCACCTATGGAACAGTGGAAGTGTCACTTCGACTACAGTCTGCACCAAATATCGAGTGTCTTAACATATCACTTAAAAGATTTGAAAGATATGGCTCATGAAGCTTATGAAATACTAGAACACTTTTTATACATTTGTACTTACTTGACTACAAACTCTCCATGGTGGACCCTCACATTGATTCCATGTGATTATGATCATGGAGAGGATGCAGAGGATAGTCCATCTCATAGTTTTACTTTGTTGGTCATCTTAGACGTCCCATAAGAACTCCTTAGTAATATCATGTTATGGCATGTTTGAGTCAAGGACATTTGATTTTAGAGTTATGGAGATTTTATTGAGTGTTCCATATAATTTCAAACCAAATTTGAGAATCCAATAAGTCATTTATGTGCTATGGTCATTTTGTTTTTTCTTTTCTTATGATAGATATGTGTTTTTAATGAAACCTTTATTAGTGAAGCGTTAATTTATTATCAAAACATCACCTTTAGAAGGGCAAAATTTTAAACATAAGGTATCTTGAAGGGAAACGTAAAGACGTAAAACGTAAAAAATAAAATAAAAATTGTACGATGGGTAAAGAGGAATCCAAATTCCAACCCTGTTTCTGTCTACTGCTCTCTGAAAAGTCAAACTACCTAAGGAAATCGATCTCTTGTGCCTCAAGTGTGTGTCCTCTATCTACCCATCGACCTCCTCTTATAATCTCTTGTTGGGACTCCAATGACTGAGATTAAAACATAATCAATTGTTGAGATCATTTTTGGATCGATCCGTGTGAGTTTCTAGATGATTCACACCTTTCTCAATTAATAATGATTAATTAACCCCTTTTCCTAAGTTTAGACCTAGGAGGTATTTAAAAATAGGTTAATCATCTAATTGAGACACTTCTAGGTGGAATTTCCAGAAACGATTTCTGGGTTATGGAGAACTCGTGTCTTAGCCTATCCACAAAGTTTTGAGACTAGAACACCTCCAATGCTACAAAAACTAACACTCTCTCTTAATGAGGAAGGTGTTCTAGTGTTGCACTACTGCTACAACACCTTGTCTTTGTATCACCCTCTGTACACTGCTGATGTCTGGCCACTGTGACTGACTGCCACTACCCACCAACCCCTGTACAAATCTGATGTGGTAGTTGTGTTGTTGCTGACACTGCTATGTTGTTGCCAACTTTGCATCGGCATTGCAACTCCCTCTCATCTATTGCAGTTGCAACTGTAACTACTGCAACTGAGAATCATCCAAAAAACTGAATCAACTGTCTCTGTGCTACATCAGTCTCCCGAGCATCTAACTGCTACTAGTCTCTGCACTATCCACAGAAGAATCTACGTTGAGCCATTTGTTCTGTTGTCAACATTGCATCTGCGCACCTTAGCACTTGACTGCAACTACTTTGCAACTGTCACTTCAAAATCTGACTACATCAACTGACACTAATCCATCCTGCTACTAAATACTGTGGGCCCCTGTATCAAGTTAATGATCCATGAGGAGGGCACCTCAATGGACCTTGTCCAATCCTCTGTGCCGCTTTGGGACTATAACTTAATATTGCCCCACCACTCTCCTGGAGGTATAGCTGCAAACATGGTGAAGTCTTCCTCTAGCTTGGAGGACAACTTGTTTATCTCTGTGAACGCCGTCGCCTAGTCATGTTTCTCTTGCTTTTCCTTCTTCATGAGAGGACACTGTGTACTGTAGTGGCCAAACTCGTCACCCTTAAAGGACCTGACCTTAAATAGGTCCTTCTTCTTCTTCTCTTGTCCCTGATTGGGGCCCTTTGATGCAAGGGCCACATTATCTTCTTCCTACTCACCCTTCGAGCCCTTGTTGCTCCTTTTGCTGATGGAGCTCTTTATTCGAGCTCGCCTCATCTCCTCTTGTTACAGGTCTGACCACATCCTGTCCCATCTAGGCAATGTATCTCGGCCTAAGATACTCTAGATGAAGACATGCTACTCCTTTGAGACATTGTTTAGTGCCAAACACACAAGCTCTGTTTGTTGAGGCGCCTCCCTAATAGCTACAAGCTGATCCCAGATTCCCTGAATTTTGGTGAGGAAGGGATCTATGCTTTCACCCTTCTGCATCTTGATGTTTCTCAGGTTATCCTATAGGAACATCTTCTGTTGCTCGGAAGAACTCTGATATAGTTGGTCAAGAGCATCTCACATTTCCTTGGCAGTGTTCTTGCTAGATATATGCGAGACTATATGGTCTCAGACACCATACAAGATCATCTGTTTTGCCTTTTCCATCTCTTTCCTCTACTCTCGGAGTTGATCCGCATTAGTCGGTATTGCCACCACATTTTTTGCATAAGTCTTCAGACCAAATTCATGTAGCAGGAAGGACATCTTGGCCTTCCAGATGACAAAGTTGGAGGCTCCCTCCAACCTATCATGACCTTTGAGCCCAACTGTGGCCATTTGAATTTGAACGAAAATCACCCTCTTCCCTCTGCTTGGCTGTTGAATCTGCTACTCATGCTCTCTTCTCGAGTGCGAAACTATGCTTGCAACCACTGTCAACTGCAATTGGAACAATAAGATTTCTAAACTAGAACCCTTTGCGAGATATTTCCCTCTGTGTGTGCTCTTCCTTTTCCAACTGACGCTAATTCTGTTGGTGCAAAACCTTTCTGTGCCCAAACAAGGAATTTGCTCAGTGAAAATTTGAGCTACAACTTCCCTTCGACCTGATGGAATCACTCGAATTGGCAAGCTGAATTTTTCTGCCAACTTACACTGAAAAACCTAACTTGCTCAAGCAACTCGCACTGCCTAGCTTAGGCTTTGTGCAACCACTAGAAATTTGTGTTGCTGCTCCTTTGAATAGGGAATTTCTTCTTCCGCTTCTGAGCTTCCCCATCTGGTCAAAATCGATCTGATACCATGTGAAATTTTCACTACCGAAATCCTACTGCAACAACTAGAATTATTTCTTCACGCTATAAATTAATTTAATAGTCTATTGCTACAACAACAACGGAATAATCACATTGCAATATTCACAAAAATATTGCGGAAAATAAAGCGCTAGAAACTGAGAAATACTAGCACACACAAAAAATTTAACACAGTTATTTTCTGACAAAAGTCGCCGAAAAAATGAACTTGGGAAAATCGATGTAGCAACTTAGTTGTTATTATTAAGAAGTAGTGAGAAATTATGAGTACAATCTATTAATGCCCAACTGGCTATCCAATCAGCAAGTATCTGACAAAAGTAATTAGAGAGAAAATTCTCACTCCACAAGCAATCCCATGATTGGCTCCTCCAAAAAAACTGGTTGTCCAAACCCTTGTGCAGTCCCTGTGCTACCTCTCGCACGTGTAGCTCTATTCAGCCTCTGATCAAGCCATCCTACCTGTCTCTACTATTGGAAGTGACTCTCCGGGCTTTTGGAAGCTGAATTGACTTCCTCTCCAGCTAAATTGCACTGTTCTGCTGAAGCTTCTGCGCAGCCCTTGCGCAACTTTTGCATGGAATACTTCTGTTACTTGCTTCTGCTTCTCTGGATCTGGAAACTTCCTTCGGATTACTGTCCCTGCACCTTTTTGTCTTTGCTTCCCTTCTCTGGCTCGAACTCTTCTGGCTGCTGTGCTTTGGAAAGTCGAACTGTCCAAGGAAATTGATCTCTTGTGCCTCAAGTGTGTGTCGTCCATCTACCCATCAACCTCCTCTTATAATCTCTTGTTGTGACATCAGTGACCAAGATTAAAACATAATCGATGATTGAGATCATTTCTAGATTGATCCGTGTGAGTTTCTAGATTCACACCTTTCTCAATTTATAATGATTAATTAACCCCTTTTCCTAAGTTTAGACTTGGGAAATATTTAAAAATAGGCTAATAGTCTAATTGAGACACTTGTAGGTGGAATTTCCAAAAATGATTTCTTGGTTATGGGGAACTCCTGTGTTTTAGCTTCTCCACAAAGTTTCGAGACTAGAACACCTTCGATGCTACAAAAATAACATATTATCTATGTGAAAGTCACATGTGCATAATTATCTGTTGATGATTTTGTTGTTTTTGAAAAAGCCATTGAAAGTCTAGACACTTGGCTTGTTGGCAGGCATCACAACTAAGTCTGGCTTGACCTAGCTTGATGACAAACCTCATAGATAGCATAATAAGTCTTTATGAAAGAACTCAACAAGCTCAATTCTCTATAAAACACTTGGTGATATGATGACAAATGCTCACCAATATCCTTGTTTTCTTGGCAACTTTGCTTTGAGGTGTGAGCTTAGGCATAGTATAATTATGCACATAAGAGCTATGGTGACATACTTGGAAGCTAAAACTAATGATTTGTAGTTCCCTTTGTATTCATGGAAATGCTCAAGAAAATATACCCAAATTTGC
This sequence comes from Pinus taeda, assembly GCA_000404065.3. Classification (NCBI taxonomy): domain Eukaryota; kingdom Viridiplantae; phylum Streptophyta; class Pinopsida; order Pinales; family Pinaceae; genus Pinus; species Pinus taeda. The sequence goes on from APFE030418406.1 coordinate 285,955, forward strand.
TAACAACAATAGAAAATTCATAAGCCTCTTGGTTCACTTTGCAATGAGACATCACGACCTTGCATGATGCTCAATGGTCCTTGCTTACAATTTGAGTGTCCATATTTAAGTATGACCTTAGATTGTAGTTGAGACAGTCTTTCACGGTTGTTGGGGTCATGTTGTTTACTATATATATATATATATATAGAGAGAGAGAGAGAGAGAGAGAGAGAGAGAGAGATGACCTAATTGTTGTAATTAGTTTACTCTATCGAGAGTGTAACTTCCCTAAATGTTGAAAGGAGTGCATGGTCATTCAAATGAACAAATAGATATAAGCTCGTAATAATTTTGTGGGCAATTGGAATATCCGAACAAATCAGTGCCTTAGCAATTTGGTCATTGAGACATTGATCAAATAGTAGATATAATTCATCCTGTAAGAGTAGTATTGTTTGTAGTTTTGGAATCACTAGTATTAAGGCCAATTTCATATCGCATGGAACTTGGTTTCTTGTGATAGAAAGACTGTGTGTTCAAATTCCATATTCTGTAAAGAGTCTTTATGTTTGTGATAAGGGAAAAGTCCATGATCCGAATTGGATCATTATATTTTTTGTCATCCATCTCGATGCATTCAGAGTGGGAAAAGTGGAGGAATCACCTCATGGGACGTAGTTTGGCGAAACGGGGTCTGAAACCTTCTGGGAGCATTTTGAGGCATCAAACGATATTTTTTGGGGGTAAAACTTTGTCGCTTTAGTGTAACACCTCTTCATGTTGTTCTGCACACAAAGATCTTTCCAACGACGCAAGAAGTGCGTCAATCAAAGTGCATATACAAAAGTTATGCCACTCATAAGTTGACCTTCCTATTTTCATACCTATAATTCGGCAGGATGCCACGTCAACTCCATTATTCTTGGAAAAGGGATTATCCACGTGTTTTTGATGTAAAAGACTCTAGAAGAGCCTATATTGTAACTCTAGTTAAGAGTTGATGTAGTCTAATTAACCACTAGTAGGCTATCAGGCTATGTCATAATTGTGCCACTAGGAGGAAGAGGCATTCCATTCTTTCGAGAGCATTTTGTTCCATAGTTGAACAAAGATAGCTAGGAGAGATAGGAGGTAGAGCACATAGAGAGGATTTGTGCACTGTAGCAACGCAAGGGCCACAAACATTACTTCTTTGTACCTGCAGCCTTATTTTCTAGACAAAGAACGAGAGTGAAGCGACCTCACCTTCCAGCTAGGTTTTCTCTTGAAAGGGTTTCTCAGAGCATATCTTGTGTCTTGTGTGTGTGTGTGTGTGTGTGAGCTTATTTTGTGGTTTTCTACTTTTCTGCATAATTTCCATTCGCAATCATGTAATAACTACAATTAAATTTATAGATCTAGAAGTTTAATTAAACTGTAATAGTGTAAAAATTCATAATTTTAATATATATTATTATCAGATCTGCTGTGACGAATTGTCGAGACAGTTTACAGATCATTTGGTATCAGAGAGGGTTTCTTTGGGTATTTTGTGGAGATTGCAAGGATCTATATCGGCGGGGCCGAAAATTGTAAAACCCTAATCATGGCCGACGAATTTGTAAATGGAACCTCATGATCTTGTAGAGGTGAGGTTTATGTAGTTGGAACAATAAGTCGCAGATATCAACCGCAATGTAAGCCTCCTCATGGCGGACTTGAATAGCAAGCTGGGGATATTTGGAGAAGATGGGGGTTCAAATGTAGAGGACAAATCTGAAGGAGGATCAAAAGATTTGGGAGAAACAAAGAACCAGTCGAAGAAAGAATCCTGGAAAGATCAACCAGGTTTGAGTGCCGTGAATCAGTCCATGTTTAAACTGGAAGTAAAAGTTGATATCAAGCCATACTGCGACGAGATCGATGCTATGAATCTGAACCATTGGTTGCAACATCTGGAAGTTTATTTCAGCGTCCATCAGATTTAGGAAGGACAAAAAATCTCATTTGTGCGGCTGAAATTGAAGGGCCATGCACTAACTTGGTGGGAGAGCCACAAGGAAACCTTGAGGTTGGAGGGAGAACCTCCAGTGACTAAGTGGGAAGATTTCAAAACCCTCATTAAGTCATAGTTTTATCCCATTGGGTATGTGGAGGACCACTGGATTTGATGGCATTATTCAGACAAAAGCTAGACCAAAGCGTGCAAGAGTACACCACAAAATTCAGGAAGATGGCTATAATTTTGGGTATTGTTGTCATTCATATTGTACAAGCACCGCAACAACGACTCAAGGCTGCCCACTTTGTTCTAGCTGTCTCCCAACAACAGGCTATGGGTGGTAGTCCCTATGGAAGTGAGATAATGAAAGACAAGTTGGGAACCAATTTATCCGGGAGACACAGTTGAGTGGCCTAGCTACTCGATTTAATTTAGCAAGACTTAACGATTCGATTAGATTTAGAAATGAGACCGGTGCCTTATGGAGTCAAAATTCTTGCTTATTACAAATCAAGACCAAGTAATTGGATGGACAACTGCTGCTTAGATGATCAACTAACCTATCTGAGATGCAAGTCCTAGAAACTAGGTGTAATGCAAGGATTTTGGTTAATTTTAAATTATATGCCTAGTCTAAATGAAACCTCCCTCTTAACTATTTTGAGATCAGTATTTAAAGTAGGTTGTGGGATGGAAGCCAACGAGAAGCAAGTAGAGGCTTGATTAACAATACCTCCCCCTGTGTTCCAACCACCCAGTGCCTTCGACGTTGCAGACACTGTGGCTCTGACGATTGCAAGATCACTGTGCTAACCATTAGAAAGGTGTTGAATCCCTCAAGCTAGGTGAGAGAGGATTGTTTTAGGAGTCTATCAACCAAGCTTATGATTGGAGGTAAAATATTAATGCAAATTAAGCTTAGAATGCTTATGCAGAGATGATGAGTGAAATTCTTAGTCAAGATCGCTTAAGGTTTAAGTACTTAAGTTATGATATTTATGACGAGTACTTGTAAATCAAATGCAATCTTACAACCAAGAAAGTGCCGATGTCAAAATCCACAAGCTGCCAATTACTCAAGATATTCAATCAACAATGGTTATGAGATGCTCACTTTGAATAGAAGCCTTCAAGTAAAGAATAATTAGGTGCCACAAGATCACAATTTGCTCTTAACCAATATTCTTCAATGATCACCCAACAATAGAATACAAATTCACTTAAGAGATTTAATTATGGATTAAGTGCTTGAGTGAGCGAATTTAATAAATGTGAGATTACGAGTTCTTTAAAAAAGAGAACCCAACTATCAAATCAACTTTGCCAACTCAATAATTTAGATGTATTCCAATTTTTGCCTTCTTATGACGAGATTACCACAGTTATATCAAATCTGAAATGTTATTACAATAGTAAGAAAAGTAACAAACAATGAACTATTGATGCATTAACATGTGCCCAAAAATTGCCCAATGCTAGAGTAAGTTTGCCCAATTGAAAAATTAGATTTTTAAGCCTTCTAAGATGTGATATTTAGAAAATATCAGATCTGATTTCTTAGTTATGCAGATATATTACAGCAAGCTCAGAAGTAGATCTAGGCTAGCTATTCAATGCCCAAGCGCATTTAGAAAAAAATTATTATGCAATTTTTGAGGTGTTTAGACCACTTAGATGTGTTTTTAGGGCCTTTAATTTACTGTTATGAATCATTTATCATAGCTGTAACAAAACAGAGATAAAATGAGGGTTTAGAGGGCAAACCCTAGGCCCAAGGCCTTGTAGATCTCGTCCAAATTTGCCAAATTTCTCCAATAATTTTGCCACCTGAAAACACCAACTTAGGGCCAATTTTTTTTGCAAAACACACCAAGCTTCAGTCCCAAAATGAAGTTACCCACAAAGATGGAAGATATGGCAAAATAGGGCCAAGAGAGGGCAAGGAAGAGGACAAAAATGAATGAAAAAAGCCTAAATAGGCTTGCGGCTAGGGTAAAGAGGCCTACTAGGCATCACAACAAGCCCAAAAATGTTGTCGTTGGGCTTAGGAGGGGCCAAAAAGGCCACTAGGGGTTGTAGCCTAGGGTTTTGAGGCCCTAAGGCCTGCGATACCCTAGAGGAATCCTCAAATAGGCAGCTGCAAGCCCTTTAGGGCTGCGGCCTAAGGGATAGAGAGGGGCTGAGGGTAAGGGAAGGCCCAAAAGGAGTCACGACGAGGAGAAGAAGGGAGGTCCAGGGGAAAGGGAGGAGGACGAAGGCTAAGGAGGGAGGAGGATGGAGGTCGAGGAGGGAGGAGGAAAGACTCCAGATAATGAAAGAGGTTGAGCAGAGGGGGAGAACAAGATCGATAGGCCTAGGAGGGGAGGCTGAGGCCTTAAAGGCCAGTGAATTGGTCTGAAAAGGCCTAAAAGGCTTGACGCAAGGCTGAAGAGGGAAGGTTGAGAGGCTTGGAAGCAAGGCTACTTGGGAGCGGGAGCAGGAGCGACATTTTCAGAAGCTCCCGGTTTGGGAGTGATTTAGGGAGCGATTTTTTATATAATATATATTTTTTATATTTTGATACATATATGTGAACAAAAACATGTATAATGATGAATTAGAAATAAAAAGCATAAAATACATAGATTGAACCATATAACAACAATCATCTAGAAGTTATAATCTTCATCAACCATGTCCACAAGTTAGTAACATAGTAACATACAACATATTAAGTCTCATGATTCATCAATCTTAAAGTTTCAAACTTTCAAAATTCAATAGATAGCATTTATCATCATTGATCACCAAAGTTATTCTTGTCAGAAAGTGTAACCATTACAACAAATAAATCTAACATGAAATGAAATATTATAAAACGAAATGAAATGAAACAACTTTCAACTTTCACAAAGCATTATATTCATAATTCATTACCAATGAGTTATAATTGCCAACTTCAAACTTCAAACTTAAAATGTCATATATTGTTTATAAAAAAATATCATAATAAATATGAAAGAGGCAACAATGATAAAAACTACTAGAAACTAGAAAAGACAAGTAAATCTATTATCTATTGCTAATGCTTGGGCCTCTTGCTGCCACGAGAAATGTCGAATTTTTTAGTCTTGTTGGAAAATCAAAATCTTTGTCATTAATATCACCCTCTAAGCATTAATATCCAGAGGTATCTTTGTCATTACCTCTGGATCTGTATAGGGATCTTTGTCATTAATATCACCCTCTAAGCATTAACATAAGATAGAAAAAACATAGCATGTCTAAGTCAAGATTTTGTTTGAGTGATGGGTACATTTTTAGTAGGGTCATGATAGAGTTTGACAACCAATGTCACTAACATCAAGGTACATAGAGGGATTGGTGCTCTTGATTAAATATGAGTTCCATACCCTAATACATGACAAAATCCAATGGAAACATTGCAATCCCCCCAATCTTGAAATCATAAAAAACTGATAAGTCTGTTGGATTTTGAATGAGATCTAAAATTCTACTTTCTCCATATGAAATCCAATGAGGTGAGAACCACTCTCAAACATCTCGAGTCATTTCATTATAATGTTGAAAATTTAAGTAAAAAGATGAAAATGAAGATTATGAAGAATGCCACTTTTCCTTTAAGAACTTAATATTACCATGAATCACATATCAATACTAGGGCCATAGGCTTGATCATTAGGTTGCCCCACTCAAAAATTATTTGTTCCTTTGAAAAAAATTGCATTTGAAATGTTACTACAATTTTTTTTTAGCAAAAAAGACTACGGAGCTCCCCTAATCGCTCTCTAAAAACCAAGGAGCATTTTTTTTAAAGTGAGTGCGCTCCCGAAATTGCTCCCGAGAGGAGCGCGAATTGGGAGTGGGTTCGTGGGGGGGAGGGGCTCTCCCTTGCAACCCTGCCTGTAGGCCACGATTAGCCCGCAAAGGCTAGAAACCCTGACGCAAAGGACTGAAAGGGTGACACAGGGGAAGGAGAGGAGGATACTTGTCTTGGGAAGGTTAGATTTTGGCTTAGGAGCCCCAAAACTCGAAACACTAGCTCTGAAAAATTTAATTTGCTTAAGATTTGAATTTTACTACAAATTCTTCTATGATTGGCCTTGTAAAAAATTTTAAAGGCTAGATCTTACCCTCTAGGGCCTAGATCTAGCTCTATTCCAGCTCTTCTTGCTTGATCATAGCTGCAAAAATAAATTCACAAGTGGCCAAAACCCCAATATATACAAAAATTCTCAAAACCCCAAAACCCCAATATATACAAACATTCTCAAAAACTCAAAACCCCAATTAAAAAAACTAATTTGCAAAATTATTGTATAAAATTATTTGCAAATGTATAAATATACAAGGGTTTTTTGAAAGAAATTTTGAGAAGTAATTTATTTTTAGAATTTTTTTGATAAAAGGCTAAGTGTATTTCTAAGAATAGATGCAATCTACAACCTTAGCAAAATTAAATAAACCATATAAATATTCAGAGTCCAAACAAGGTCAACCTACGTCCATAGTTTGTGAACTTGGAGCCCAAGGACTGGGGAACCTGCAAACACTATATATTTTCCTCAAGAAAGCTTGTTAGACATACGGCAAATTAGATCACCTAAGATAGACAAAAAATCTACCAATAGAATGTTTTTATCTCCATCTAATGAAAAACAAACTTTAAAAATATTAAGCACAATATAAGAAAGACTGTACCCACTATGTACCACAAATCAGTAGACAATAAACACCATGAAATGCACCCCAAAGTCTTTATTATGATTCAAATAATGTTTTCAATGGGACAATAGCATTACATCAGTTTCTCTGCGAAATTTCCCTAGCCAAACATCTGATGGCTTGAGACTCAAATGACTCTGTAATTTATAGATGAATCCTCCAAGTGGAAACATAACAGCTAGTTGGCTTGATCCTCGTCAACATAATCTTTGTCGTCGATAAATATTTGATCAACTTTTAAATCATTGAAATAATTATTTTTGAGGAGTTTTTGAATTTCTCATTTAACCCATTTTTTATTAGCTCAAAATTAATTATTTTGAGCTAATTTCTTTAAAACATTGACTTTGATTTAACCACCAAGCTCCAAGGGTCCAATTTTTTTTGAAATTTCCAATATTCCCTTAGTGGAAGGCCTCCAAAAATGAATTTCTTTGAGATCCATGAATTTTTCCACTTGGAGAATTTAATTTCTCTATACATTTAATTGACTCTAATTAATTAAATTTATGGCTAAGGATTTTAATTTATATTTGCCAAAATTTTTAATTAATTGACACTTGAGGGGATTAATAATTTTTCCACCCTCTAATAATTTAGCCATGGTGTCTAAGTATGAAGGACTATGCACTAAAATATTATTTACATAAGATTTTTACAATTCAACCCTCAAAGAGGGAGCACCCGTTCGGTATAGACCCTCAAATTACACACCCAATTCTGCGACACAATATGATCTAGTAGGCCAAGTGATTTGTGATAAAATAATTTAGCCAATTAGCTTGAATTATTCCCAAATTACTTTTACATAAGACTCCACTAAAACACTAGGACTCACTTAAGACTTTGACGAAGAATTCCACCTTAGTTTTAGTGTGAGGTTGGAGGGAAAAACTTTGTTGACCATCCATATTTAGAAATACAAATGAATTAGTGAGATTAAAAACCTCTTAGAATGAAACCCTTGCCAAAATAATAGGCTTACCTAGGTTGTTGCATACACACACAGTCTTACTAGCATCATTTACATTATAAATTTGCAAAATGGGTTTACATTGACTCAATAAACCACTGAAAGATGATCCAATCATTTGAATTTTCTTGGCAAATCCGCCTTCTTGGAACTTTGACAAAAAGTGTGGAACAAATATCTATCCAAAGAACTCAGATGTACTCCTCAAGTATTTGGGGCGTTTGCATCGCCATCTACGTGAGCAAGTGATGCTGTTCAAGTCCAAATCGGCGGATGAGGCTTGTGTACAAGCACAGTACCTGTAGAACATATGCTTGAAAAGAGCACAATCAAGTGGATCAAAGCAGAAGGAGCAACAAGAAGGTTCTAAGGATGGGAAGAAGAAGCAAAAAGGGGGAAAAGATAAAAGATGATAGCCACAACACACCAGTGCAAAGATCCTAGCAAGCACTGCAACCACTGCAATATTGATGGCCATACAAAGGAGAAGTGTTGGATGTTGCATCTAGAGCTAAACCCAAAGAACAAGAAGAAAGATAATAAGAAGAAGAATCTCATGGCCGCGGATTCGAGCAACCAAGTTGAAAGCAACTTGGACGTGGAAGATAAGATCGTCTGTACATTAGTGCAGAAGGAGGTGAATTTGAGTAGTCTTCAGCAACTGGAAGAGAAAGAAATGACCAAACTCTTCCATATAAAGATGCAGGTCTAGAAGACGAAGATTGATTTTTTGTTTTACTCAGGATTGCAAGCGAATCTCATTACAACAGAGCTGGTCAAGAAGTTGGGGCTAGAAGTTCATGATCATCCAAACCCATATCCACTGGGATGGGTAAATAAGGATGCAGAGCTGAAGGTAACAAAACAGTGTAAAATTAGATTTGCTATCAGTGCTGATTTTATTGATGAAGTAGATCTAGATGTGGTTCCCCTTGATGTACGTGGAGGGTGTTTGGGAGTCTATACATGTACATGCGAGATGCAATATTAATGAGGAGAGGTAATTGGTATCGACTCGTTAAGGATGGAAAATCGTTTATCATCAACGCGCATAAAGGCAAGTCAAAAATTTCATTGGTAAGTGCCAACCAAGCTAAGAAATTGATCAATTCCAACAAGAAGTATGTTTTATTGTTTGTAAGAGAAAGTCGGTCTGAAGAGGAGTCAATAAGAGGAAAGGCATCCCTAGAGGAGTGTAATATGAAACAAAAACAACAATTGCAGGAGTTGTTATAGGCATACATGGATTTGTTTCGAGAACCTAAAGAGTTACCACCTAAGAGAGAAGTGGAGCATGAAATCCAGCTATTGTTGGATTCTCGATTGCCGAATATTGGGCTGTACAGATAGTTTGTTATAGAAGCAAGTGAGGTGAAGAAACTGTTGCAACAATTGCTGGAACAAGGTGTCATTAGACCTAGTACATGACCATGTGGGTCACCCATCATTATTTTGTCGAAGAAGGATGAGACTTGGTAGATGTGTATAGATTACAGGCCGTTGAACAAGATCACGCTCAAGAACATATACCCCGTGCCTAGGATAGATGATTTGTTGGATCAGTTGCAATAAGAAAAATACTTCACCAAGTTGGACTTGAAGTTTGGATATCACTAGGTTCGAGTCAAAGAAGAATATACTTGGAAGACATCCTTCAAAATTAGGCAAGGTTTGCATGAGTAGTTAGTCATGCCATTTGGCCTATGTAATGCACCAACTATATTTATGAGATTAATGAATGATGTACTTCGCCCTTTTATAGATTCATTTGTTATTGTCTATTTGGATGAATCATGATACTCTGGTATATAGTCTACTTGGGAGGAGCATATTTCACATTTCACACAGGTGTTGGAAACATTGAAAATACACCAGTTGCTAGCAAATCTCAAGAAGTGCGAGTTTGCACTGCAGTCCTTGGTGTGTTTGGGGTATGTGGTTGGTGGAGGAGAGCTAAAGATAGATCATTCCAAGATGGGGGCCATCATGAAATAGCTTGTTCCTACTAACGTTTCTGAGATCAAGAGTTTCATTGGGGTAGCATAGTATCTGACAAAATTCATAGCTTCATTTCTAGCGGTAGCAACATTGCTCTACGTCAAAACAAGTGGCAAGCGTTTCTGGGGAGGAAAAGGTCAATAGAGGGCTTTCAAGGAGTTAAAGAAGAAGATCATTTGAGCACCAATTCTGGCATTACCAAACTTGCAACGACCCTTTGAAGTGGGGACAAATGCAAGTGGGTATGCTATGGGAGCTGTCTTCATGCAAGGAGGAAGGCCTGTATGCTACCATTTTGAAGTATTTCATGGGGCAGTGCTTAACTACGCTACCTATGATAAGGAGCTCTGTGCCATGGTGCAAGTTGTGAAGAAGTAGAAGCACTATCTGATGGGAAAGGAGACAATAATCTACACAGATCACCATCTGCATCAAAATTCGTGCCCTTGCTACTGTCCCTCTTCCTCGATTTTTGTGCCTTTATCCTGCTGTACAGTTTTGCCTTGGGATGTGTGCCAATAAATGATGTTGTCTAGATTTGCTGAAATGTATTCTTGTTGCTCTCCTTCCCTTCTCGCTGCTTAGAAATTTTCTCCTTCTCTCTCTTCTCTTTCTCGCAAATGCTCATGAAAGAATGAATGATCTTTTCCTCTTCCTTTCTCCTTTTATTCTCTAAATGACCTTTTGGGTTACCTTAAGATCTAATGGTTGAGATTCGTTTAGATCTAGGGATGAGAATAAATGTGCATTTAATTCTCACCTTCTATTTTTTTAACTCACTCACTTAAATACAAACCCACATAGCTTTTTATTTCCATAGTCACTTTTTCACTTTTTAATTCTTCATCGACTTTAATAAAGTCACCTTTAAATTAGAATGTAACTTTGCCACTTATAAAGTCACTTTTAAATTAGAATGTAACTTTACCACTTATAAAACCACTTTTAAATTAAATTAACTTTACCACTTATAAAATCACTTTAGGAGAAAAGTAAAAAATAAATTTGGACACTTTTTCCTAAGCCAAAGATCAAAGCCTTAGGGAACCACTTGTCCTTTGGTACCCAAATTTTAACAACGTGTTCTTTAGACAGGCGTGGGTGCACTTTAGGATACCAAGGAGCATCATTTTAGACAGGGATACAAGATTTCCCAGTGCATTTTGGACTACATTGTGGGAGAAGATGGACACGAAGTTGAAGAGATCTACAACATTCCATCAACAGATAGATGGGCAGACATAAGTATTCAATAAGACTTTGGTGCAACTTCTAAAGGGATACGAGGAGAAGCATTCAAAGACTTGGGATGAAAATATGGTTTAGATACAACTTTTTTACAACAAAATAGTCCACACTTCTACAAGAAAGTCCCCATTTGAAACTTGTTTTGGATATTTGTTGCCTTCACCATTGGACATTGCATATGGGCAGCAAGGAGGAGTGAGGGAAGATCTTATAGGAGATGCTTTGAGGGTTGGGAAATTTATAGAGAAGATCAGACATCTCCATTTATAGGTATAGGAAACACAGTAGAAGTCGTAGGAGAAGTACAAGGCTAGACATGATCAACACAAAGCAAAGAAACCATTCAATATGGGAGACAAAGTATGGTTATGATTGCACAAGGAAAGGTTACAGGGGCCTGGTAAGAAAATCAAGGCTCTGAGGTATGGTCCCTTTGAGATACTGGAAAATGTGGGTTATAATGCTTATCGACTCAATTTACCACCATACATGCACATTTACTCAGTTGTGAATGTAGAGAATTTGAAACTCTATGAACCTTCCATGCTAAATCAGGAAGAGGAACAAGCCCTGCCTTTTGTGGAGGATTTGGCACCAGATGCTTAGCCAAAGTTGATAAAAGATACAGTTTTACAAAAGAGGTCTAGAACTACAAGCCAAGGGCAGTATGATCTTTGGCGGATTGGGTTGAAGGGACAACTTCCAAGCAAAGCTAAATGGTACACCAGAGAGAAGGTGGACGAAAAATTTCCTCACCTTATTCAGTGGAAGCTTTTGGGGACCAAAATCCTCCTAAAATGGGGTGGTGTGATATGGATTGGATCATTATATTGTTTGTCATCCATATCAATGCATTAAGAGTGGGAAAAGTGGAGGAATCAACTCATGGGACTGTTTTTACTGACGGGACCTAGTTTGGCAAACCGGGTTCTAAAATCTTTTGGAAGTGTTTTGAGGCATCAAACTACGTTTTTTTGGGGTAAAAATTTGGCGTTTTAGTGCAACACTTTTCATGTTGTTTTGCACACAAAGATGTTTCCAACGGCGCAAGAAGCACGTCAATCGCAGTATGTATGCAAAAGTCATGCCACTTAGAAGTAGACCTTCTTGCTTTCACACCTATAAATTGGGAGGACGCTACGTTAGCCCCCATTATTCATGGAAAAGGGGCTAGCCACGTGTTTTTGATGTAAAAGAATCTAGAAGAGTCTATATTGTAACTCTTGTTAAGAGTTGATGTAGTCAAACTTAACCACTAGTAGGCTATCGGGTTGTGTTATAATCGAGCCGCTAGGAGGAAGAGGCATTCCATTCTTTCAAGAGCATTTTGTGCCATAGTTGAGAAAAGATAGCCATGAGAGATAGGAGGTAGAGCACACAAAGAGGATTTGTGCATTGTAGTAGCCCACGAGCCACAAACATTACTTTCTTTGTACTTGCAACCTTATTTTCCAGACAAAGAAAGAGAGCGAAGCGACCTCACGTTCTAGCTTGGTTTTCTCCTAAAAGGGTTTTTCAGAGCATATATTGTGTCTTATGTGAGTTGTGAGCTTATTTTGGCGTTCTCTACTTTTCTACATAATTTCCATTCACATGCATGCACTAATTACAATTAAATTTATAGATCTAGAAGTTTAATAAAATTGTAATAGTTTAAAAATTCAGAATTTTAATATATATTATTATCATATATGTTGTGATGAAATGTCCAGTGGAATATCTACTACAGTTTACGAATTAGTCCATGCCCATCTCCTACAAGAAGAAGCCTTGTCAGCGACATAAGAGAAACTCAGTCTTATTTTTGTCCTTGGAGAAAATTGTTATAAAATGTTATCACTCAAATTTCCAGCTAAAAAAAATCTTTACCACACAAGATTAAAATTCTCATGCTAGACAAGTGGTTTTCTAGTGTGACACGGGGGTATGTATTGCCCAAAAATCTTACTTTGTGTGTGATACACAACTGTGTGTCGTTGAGAATGTGATATTTTGAGTAATGCAACTAGTATACTTGGAACCATGCGATACGTAATCTATGTCACAGGCTTGATAATACTTGGCTTCATGCTACGTGTAGATATATACATATTTCATATCGTCAATTGAAAACACTTGGATCCACATAATACTTGGCCCAAATCGTAGAGGTTAAAATTGGTGCCCTAGTCCCACATAGTTTGGGTTACATGATTTAAAACTAGCATTGGTGCTGAGTGAAGCATCCCACTACCATGTCTATGTTGCTTGTGGGCTTGGTAGAATTACACATCTGAAAACAACCTGAACATAATTGGTATCCAGTCAAGCTTTAATGCGTGGTGATCTCTCCTGGTTAAACTCTCTGCGAGATGCAATACATATGTGTATTACATACATGAGGATGCATTGGATGTAATCTCATGCCACTTGGTTGATTGCCTTAAGTTGATATGTTTTCTTTGTTGAGACTCAAGGATCATTATTAAACAAGAGCCTAAAGGGTTACCTCCTAAAAGGAAAGTGGAGCACAAGATATAATTATTGCTAGACTCCCCATTACCAAATATTGGGTTGTACACAGTTTGTTCTAGACGTAAGCTAAGTGAAGAAACAATTTTAGCAATGGTTGGAGCAGGGAGTAATTTATTATTGTACCAAGCACTTCGTCTTGCGTGTCACCTATCATCATAGTACCCAAGAAATATGGAACTTGGCGAATGTGTATCGAGTGTAGAGTTTTGAACATGATTCAACTCAATAATTGGCTACCTTTTCCCAGGATTGAGGATTTGTTAGATTAGTTGGAGCATGCCAAGTACTTCACCAATTTGAATCTCAACACTCACCCTACAAGTGGCAATGTGGTCCTTTGGAGCGCCAAAACCTCGTATAGGGAGACCAGGCCCCAAATGGAGACTTGCCTACAATCCTGCATAAGATCCAATTCGTCCACTTGCCCTCCAAGAGAATAGGATCAATGGACTATTTTTCTTTGAAATGCGAATGCAATGACCCAAGTGAGGACACTAACCCAAATCAATCTAGGGCAAAAGATAGTCACGGGGATAGGGCTTGCTATATCTTGGGATTCCATCGTCGGAATTGCTTGAAATTTGGAGGACCCCTTGAGCAAAGTACAATGCAATAATGGACCAATTTTCAAGGCGTTTGGATGGCTACAAAGAGATTTGTTTGATACCCTAGGTGACCTTCTAGGGTTAGGCCTAGAAATTGGAAATGTGAAGGAAAGAGAGGTAAATTTTGCCACCAAAGGGTACGAGGATCAGTGCCTTATTGCTTGGCCTTAATAGAGTCAAGATACACATAGATCATTATTTTTCGTGAGATAAGGAGCCCTAATTGATCTTTGCTAGCCTCTCCAAGGGCAACAACTAGATCAATAGAGATTTATACTTCAAATTTGCCAAGGAGACAAAGTTTCGAGGTCTTTAATCTAAGAGATGTCTCTAGGAACATTCATCCAATCTCTCAAAGGTCAATGCATGCATTTAATTACTTATTCAAGGTCCTAGAAGAATTTTGCATTACATTTAACTCATACAAGAATAAAGATAACAACATACATGCAATTAACCAGTAAGATGATAAGAATAGCATCAAAATTTCGACTTACATGAGAGAGAGAGTATATCCATTTATCAACTTCGGATTAGAGAAGCTCCAACGACAGTAGCGAAATCCAAACATCATAGTGCATCAAGAAAAGCTCCAAAAATTCATCCCAGCAAAAAGTGCGAAAATCTCATAAGAGATACTAATCCAATCCAAGTGATGATGAGAAAATGAATAACCTCTCATCTATTTATACAATCTCGAATGAGTTAAATTTGCCTAATTTGGCCTAACTGAGCCCCATATAATAAAATAACATGCAATAATAGCATCTTTTGGTGACAAGCCCAACAAGATAACTCAATAACATAAGAAAAAACCTCTCAGGTGGGTAGAATGATCAATAAACTGAGTCGTTGGGCCTTTGAGGAGGCCTAATGAAGTCTTGAGTGTACAATGATGCATGAATGGACCTCAAACATAGTGGACAAGGGGTTGGCTCCTTGTTTTCCAAGCAAATCCTTGTGGTGCCCCCAAGTGGGTGTGAGGGGCACAAGGACACGTCATTGGTCTCCAAAAGGATTGAAAACGCTTGTAGACCGTTGTAAGGGCTAGGATGATGACATAACCCTCATCTGGACCTTGGATCACCTGCCTAGTGTATGGTGCAATTGTGGCCTTGACTGGGCACGGTGAACTGGGTGCATCATCCTCATCCAAAAGGTGAAACATGAGCAATCAATAAGTGGTGTTGGAGATCCATGAAGTATTTTTTGCTATGGTGGAGGTCCATGGCTCTTAACGCTCACGCTACAAGTGCCAATGTGGCCCTCTAGAGGGCCAGGACCACGTATAGGGAGACCAAGTCTCAAATGGAGACCTGCTTGCAATCCTACATAAGATCCAATGCATCCCCTTGCCCTCCAATACAACAAGTCAATAGAATAATCAAGTAAAAGAGCTTGCAAGTCATGTTACCAATGGGGCACTTCATGGTGGCATGCCCTTATATAGTGGGCTTTGGCATGTACAAATGCCTCCATGCTCAATAAGGGGGTTAATCAAGGACCTTATTAGGGGGTTCCAACCTCTAAAGGGGGTGACATGTCCATGGTACATCCTCCAAGTGGTAGGTGGCAAATGATATAATAATGGAACAGAGTGGGGATTAGGGGAAACATCCAGGCCACATGTCATGGTACAAGGGTAGCTATAATAAGGGAAACCCACACCTGGGTACATGAATGTAGAGGGAGAAAATCGTGGTACATGAGTTACCACGACCTTTGTTTTTCCACCCTTCTTCATATTCCTTTTGCCTTTGATTGATTTTTTTTTTTCATAATTGCTCAGGTCTCTAGGGTATGAGAGTATGATGTTTAATATATAGCAATGGATATCCACTTAAGGTGGGGCAGTTCATCGCCCACCAGGGTTGGGACAATCACGGGTTCCTTAATGATGGAGGGGGCTCATCTAGGGCCCATAGGAACTAGGGTGATGGCCATCGATAAGGGGTAAATCTGATGTTTAGCTTTTGCCCACGTGCTAAATTTGTATGTCCCGACCATCTTTTGCATTTTCTGGCACATTTCCTGTTGAGAATGGCCCAATTATGTTTTTTCTTTTCTTTTAGCTGCATCAACCTCCTGGGCATCGTTTTAGGGCCGACCCAGGGTGTGGAGGACATGGGGAGGCTAACCCTATGTGAGCCTAGTGGACACATGTGGACCTGAATGGGAAAAGAGATGAATGGGAGCTAAAATGAGTGGAAGGGGGGAATGTATGTGGCAGTGATGCGGGGGAGCGGCCCCCCCCCCCCTTCGAACCCGCTCCCGGAGCGCG
>APFE030418419.1:0-33382 GCA_000404065.3 Pinus taeda
TGCTAACTGACTTACCACAGTATTAAATGCGTTCAGATGCTCTGTCACCGAGTCTCCATCTTTCATCCTCAGGTTATACAACTTTTTCCGTAGGAACAGTTTATTCACCAAAGACTTAGATTGGTACAAAGTCCCTAACTTATCCAACAAAGCCTTCACCGTAGCTTCCCCTTATACATTCAACAATACTGAATTTGAGACACACAATTATATTCTGCTCTTTGCCTTCTGATCCAACTTCTTCCATTCTTCATCGAACACTCCTGTTGGTTTAGTTCCCAGATCTACCACGATCCACTGATCTTTATCCACCAACAGATCCTCCATCTTAAGTTTCCACAACTCAAAACTCTGACCACTAAATTTCTTGATCTTTATCTTTCCACTACTTGCCATCTTCTTTCACCACCAGAATTGATCTCGCAGATCTCCCACTGAACAGGGTCTACCACAGGCCCAAGTGAAACCCCTCAGCAACAAAGGCATCCCCTTGAAGCCAAACCTGATCTGATACCAAATGTAGGTTTTAACCCCGTGCCTAATATACCTGAATACAAATTCTAAAACACAAAAAATAAACAATGTGAGAGCATAACACGTAAAACACATATACATAGAGATTTTCCCCTGGATCCCATAACCGGGACTACCAGCTTGATTTTTCATTATGTTCCTTTCAATGTTATAATACATATTTATACATGGCGAAGCATCCAATACCATGGACCGAAAACCATGCACACGACCATAGGTGGGTCCACCCATCCTAACATAGGTTCCAAAACCAAAATTTTCCGGGGCTCTGCCCCAGAGCCCATAAAGTGGGGTTAAGGGTATGCCTCAAACCCCCTGCAACCCCGCCCCCCCACTACACAATCGGCGCAACGAAGGGGGGCTTTGTCCCCTCTCTAACCCCCTGGTTAACTACGTGGGCTAGTCGTGGAAATAATATAACACAACCCAACATGGACGACGAATATATGAATGACCCTCGTGATCCCACAGAGGAGAAGTTCTCATCGCTGGAAGCACAAGTTATAGATATAAATAATAATACGAATCTAATCATGTAAGCCTTTAGCAATAAGCTAGGGATAATTTGATAGGCGGGGGTTCTAATTTAGAGGACATACCATAGGGGATATTAAGAGATCAACAAGAAACAATGAATTAGCCAAGGAAAGGATCCAAGAAAGATAAACCCATCTCATGTTCCGTGAATCAATCATGAGAGAAGTCTTGAGTATTTTTGCTGAATTAGTACATGATGTGGTAGAAATTTATATGGATGAATTTTCACCTTCTGGCTGTGATTTTCAAGAAGCCTTGACTAACCTACGCAAAGTATTACACAAATGCATTGAAATGAGCCTTTCTCTCAGCCTAGAGAAATGTGAATTCTTAATGATTGAAGGGATTGTGCTAGGTCATTCAATATCTTAGCAAGGACTGCAGGTGGACCTAAAAAAAATAACAATCATCCAAAGGGTCCCACCTCCACAAAAGAAGAGAGATGTGAGGAGTTTCTTAGGGTTAGCTAGATACTACCGAAGGTTCATAAAGGACTTTAGTAAGTTGGCCTCTCCTTTGTTTGGATTGTTGGCCAAATATTCTGAGTTTATATGGTCAAAGAGTTGTCAAGAGGCCTTAGACATTGTAAAGGGTAAGTTAACCACTGCACCAATCCTTAGAGGCCCAAATTCGGCCCTCCCTTTTCATATTCTTGCTGATGCCTCACACAAAGCCATAGGAGTAGCCTTAGGTCAGTAAGAAGAGAAATTTCCCTATGCCATCTATTTTACCAGTAAGAACTTATCAAAGGCTGAGCTAAATTATACTGTGACCGAAAAGGAACTCCTGGCTATTGTGCATCCATTAAACAAATTTAGGCATTACATTACAGGCTATTAAACATTCATGCATACTGATCATGCTGCAATAAAATATTTAATGAACAAACTAGATGTGAATGCTAGAATTATAAGGTGGTTGATTATGTTACAGCTGTTTCATCTAACTATTGTTGATAAGCCTGGTAAGGAAAATGTTGTTGTTGAACTTCTATCTAGGATGAATTTGCCTGCAGGTGAAGAAGGAATGGTGGATGACTAGTTACCATATGAGAATTTGTTTTCTATTTCATTTCTCTCCCCATGGTTTGTTGATATAGCAAATTATTTGGTATCAGCACAGTTTCCACCAAACTTGCCCTCTAAAGA
Organism: Pinus taeda; assembly: GCA_000404065.3. NCBI lineage: Eukaryota > Viridiplantae > Streptophyta > Pinopsida > Pinales > Pinaceae > Pinus > Pinus taeda. The sequence continues at coordinate 2,220 of APFE030418419.1, forward strand.
AAATAGCAAGATAGTCAGGAAGAGCACTCCCTTCACCTGGATTGGGGGTAATCTTTTCAAACATGGCCTAGATCAAATCTTGAGAAGGTGTGTAAGGGAAGAGGAAGTCTTTGACATCCTTCTGACCTGTTATGATGGGCCTTGTGAAGATCACTTTACAACAAAGAGGACATCATTCAAAGTGTTGCAAGTAGGCTATTGTTGGCCTACTCTTCATCAGGATGTAAAAAAGTACATTAGTCAGTGTGATCAATGCTAGAGGATGGGAAAGCTTACTCCAAGAGATGAAATTCCCCTACAACCTCAAGTGACTTTCGAGCCACTTGATCAGTGGGGTATGGACTTCATTGGGCCTATCAATCCCCCTCCAAAGAAAAAACAACACATTATTGTGTGCACTAATTATTTCACTAAGTGGGCTAAAACCAAGGCAATTAAGGCAGCAACCGAAGAGAAGGCGGTTGAGTTCCTAAGGGAGAATATATTCTACAAATTTGGGTACCCTAGAGAGCTAGTCACAGACCAAGGCAGCGAGTTTACCTCCAACATGATTGAAGAACTGCTCAACCATCACAAAATAAAGCATAGGACCTCCACTCCTTATCATCCATAAGATAATGGGCAAGTGGAGGTGATCAACAGAGTAATGGAGAACATCTTAACCAAGGTAGTGAGCAGCAACAAAAAGGATTGGGCAGAGAGACTAGTTGAGGCCACCTGGGCCTATAATACAACATGGAAGATCACCACTGTATTTACACCCTATGAGCTGGTCTATGGAAAAAAGGCTTTGTTGTCCATTGAATTTGAATATAACACATTGATGATGGTAGCCCAAGTGGATTTGGATCTCAGTGATGCACTGAAAGAAATATTGTTCCATTTGAATGGCTTGGATGAATTTAGAATGTAGGGCCTCCTACATAAAAATATAGTTTAGCTTGAGAGGAAGATTTAGCATGAAAAACATATTAAGGATAAACAATTTCAAGCAGGAGACTGGGCATTGTTATATGACTCTAGGTATAAAGACTTCAAAGGAAAGCTAAAGACAAGATGGCTCAAACCTCATGTGGTGGAAAGATGTCATGACAATGGTTTAGTGCAAATCATAACTATAGATTAAGAAGCCATTCCATTGCTAGTTAATGGACACAAATTGAAAATGTACAAGAGGCCTTTATCAAAACAAGAGTTCATTGACAATATCAATAAGGCAGTGATGATGGTGGAGCAAGTTCCTACTCCTCCCTCATCAGGGCACTGCAAAAGAAAAAATAAAGAATAAGGATTCAGGTGAAAACTTCTATGAGGTGCCTGAGTCCCATGTTTGGGTTGAAAACCTCATGAGATGCCCAAGGATGAGAAAAATGGAAAGAAAATGAAGATCCTTGGGTGAAAACCTTCCTTGAGGCGCCCAGGTAAAATATATACGGTGAAAACCTCTCTGAGGCAGCCTAGGTGTTTTTTTTTGAAAAAATATAATAATAAAAGAAAAAGAAAAAGAAAACATAATTGTTATTTGCAAGTGGATGAGAAAGACAATCAAGGAGCAAAGAGAAGATCCAAAGGGAACCCTACCTCACACATCTATTCATCTCCTCCACTCCTTACCATGAATCCCTCCATCAATTCCAATGTTTTTCACTTCATTGCTTCAATTCAGGTGAAGATTGTGTTTTCTACAAGATCCCCTGAATGGTAGATTGGTTAGGTCCCCAAAATTCCTATTAGACATGATCTAACTAATCACCTCAACCATTACCATCATCCCTACATCCACACACACTCCTACTCCCTCTGTCCATTCATTGTAGCATCCTCACAGCACCAACTGACAACATGATCAAGAAATTCCAAGGGAGACACCAAACATTGCCAAGTGGTAATCCAGGAGCTCTACAACAACAACAACATCAAATCTTCAGTCACAGACACCATCAACAAATAGCAGAGGAGGAAGAAGAATGACCATTAACAACACCTTTGATCTTTAACAACTGCGACGTGGCATTAAGGCCATAGGTAAGTATCCTACTCACTCACTCATATGCATCATTTGATCAAAAGTTGTAAAGGTTAAGAGGTAGTTGGTTTATAAGTGAAAAGATGGAAAAAAGGAATTTCTTTTTAAGATGAAGAACCCACAGAGGATAAAAATGGAGTAAGGAGGGATAGTCTGCCATACCCATGGAATGAGGTAGGTTACCAACTCATCAAGTATATCTCATGTAAGGGTAAATACAATGTTGTGTATGGCTACCATTATAGAATGATTGAAGAATTAAGATTTGGTGTAGAAACACCAACTCACCAAAGACTCAGCATACCCTATTTTCTGATGCAATCACTCATGGACTCCAACAACAAAGTAAAGAAAGGAAATTCCCAATAGTTAGTTCACCATGGGCTGATCAGGATCCTCATTAAGGATGCTGACCAAAACCTCAGGATCCCTATAGCATGATCAGTCTTCAGAGACTTACCAGCAGAGGATGACATCAAAACCCTCACCTATGATGTTAGTCCTTCTGTCAGTGAGGAGGAGGAAAAACAAGAAGAATATACAGAGATAGATGGGGATGAGGTGTTTGAAGAAGAAACTAATATAGATGAAAATGATGAAAGAGAACACAAGGAGGAGGAAACGAAGGAAGAAACTGATGGAGCTAAGAAAGAACAACAAAAGGAAGAAAATAAGAAAAACAGAGAGGAAGAAGCCATTGACACTATAGTGTCCTTCATATGACACTATAGTCTCCTTTGATTCCATCTATTCAAAGCTTGCAAGCGACATTTTTCCCTTTGTATTAAGTTTTGTATGTTTCCAACCTTTCACATATATATTGTTTCCACAAACATCATTGAATTTTGTGTCCTCTATCCAAACGAGACAAAAACTAGATTCTTTTCTTTTATCAAATGCAAATGCATTTTGGTACTCTTTTCTTTTAACTGAATGCAATTTTCGAGTCCCTTTTACTATTTCAACTTCATATGGAATCGATCTATCTACATCTTGGACTCCAGTATGCCAAAAGAACCTATAGTAAATTCAAACAAGAATTTAAATGTGTTATTTAAAATACAATTTATATATCAAGGATAATCATCGACCAATTATTTAAACCATAATAAATTTAAAAATTAATAAAAATCATCATATATTAAAAATATACATAAGTTCATATACAAGTACATACTTGCGTACCTCCCTCGATGGGTTATTAGAATGGCTTAGTGCAACAATGAACCATTGAACAACTTGATGAGCTAAGAGAATTTGATTCATGGATTTTTCCATTTGATATCTTCAAAGTGTTCATTTTATACATGCCCATGTGCCATCATGTTCTCCTTTTCCATGACCAGTCTTAAAGAGATTATAGCAATGTATAATGTTGGTTTTCATATGAAGATGACACAACCAAAATGATGATAATGGAGATTTAAATTGACTTTCTCATCCATTTGACCATATTCAATATACATTGAGGTTTATTCCACGACCTTTTAATGAATCACAAATCTTATCAAAGCAATGTTGTGAAAAATGTGTATCATGTATATGATCATCACTAATATAAAAATGATATTCTTTAATAACTTGTTGATTCTCACTGATGCTTTCTATATGATAAACATTATGTTTGGCATGCCTATATAGCAAATGTACAAGCATATAGACTTCGTCAAAATGATATTATTCACTCTATATTTCATTTTGTGCAACAAATGTGTAATTTTATGCAAAATGAACTATCGATAAAAATGTCCTTGGTGGAAAAATTTCATTGCATTTTTTGAATTGCATGTCCTACCATCGATCTCCATGAGAATGTTTGGTGTATTTATAAAATTATGTTTCAAACTTATTCAAAAACTCTATCATAAAAATTTCTTCTTCTTGTAAAACACTCCTTCCAGCACTTGTTCTATCGCTTAAACCAATCGATGTATGGATACATTCATATCTCTTCCATTCTAGTTTTATGTAGGACAATGATTGATCATTCATATCAATAGGATATTTTTTGTGAAACAAATTCAAATTTCCACAATGATCACATGCTTTACCACCGACACATTTCTTTTGGTAAAATAATTCATGATTTTCTCTTCAACATAGAATTTGGGATATGAAATCATGGATAGTGGAAGGAGGAGGTGAATTTCTCCAAAATATTTTACCAAAATTAAGGAAGGCATCATAATATAATTGAAATTACACATGATAATGACAACAACAAGTGTCACGTACAGTGATAGGCTTAACATACCACGGTTTTTGTTGCACAAAAGTATTGATTGAGACATTAATTCCATGATTCTCTTCTTTGAACTTAAATATCAACTATGTTCGAGTGGTGTCTAAGAGATGTTTTGCATGTTCATCATACTGATTTTGTGTTATTGTTTGTCGCAACACATCCCTTTCTTTTGGTGAAACGTGTGATTTTTTTAGCCAATATTCATATATCATTTTTAAACTTTTTCTCCAAGTATATATTTGTATGGTTGCTTACAAATAATTGTCCAACAAGAAAACTCATCATTTGCATCAATTTTCGATCAAAATTTCCTATGTTTGTGAAATATTTTTAGTGAGGTCCTTAATGCTTTCACCATAGATTTTATCAAATGATTTTCTTTAGGAGTTGATGAAACCACTATTCTTTGTATTTCTCTACGTTTATCTACATCACTTTTCTTTCTAGATATTCCAATTGATTTTAGAGAATTAATTATATTTTAAATCACATTTTCCTTCACCTTTTTACTTTTTGTTGATTTTTGAATGCCCAATAGTGTTGTTTCTCCTTTTAATTTCTTCGATGTTAATAAAGCACTACAAATTTAAGATTGAACTGTCAAATTTTCATCTTTGAAGAACTTATCAATAATGAGCTTAACACGATAGCATATAACATGGTCAACTTTTTTATCTCATATGTGCCAGCATCAAAATTTTCTAACATCTCATCATCAATATTTATTTCATCTATGCATATGAGAATTTAATGTAAATGAGTATAAATACACATTAAATAATTAAATTTAAAAAAAAAGTTACTCAAAATTGAACCTAATAAATATGTATAATTTCAATAATACATGAGACACACACACTCACACACATACCTATGGGAGGTTAAACTTCTTCACTTGAATCTCTTTAAACATCTTCAATAACATCATCAATGACTGGTTCATTTTCTTCTTCACTTTGTCTTTCAACATTTTCAATCTCATCATCAATGTTATGTGGAAAATCTCTCTCTGTTTACATTGAAAAATATTTTTTAAATTAGTTCATCAGATAAAAAATCAAATTTCACAATACACTATTCAATTTTAAATATCATTTATAATATATAAATTTACATACCTGGTTCAACTTCTTATTGAGATTGATTTCCCCTTTCAATATTTAAGTGGTCTTCCTTCTTTGTTTTGTAATAGTTTCTCGAGTATTCTCTAAGAGCTTCGATGTCTCTAATTCAATCATATTTTCACTTGTGATTTCTTTAATTCCCCATGATAAAAAGAAAGTCATAAATAGACATTTTCATGAAAAGAAAAGCTTAAATTTTTTAATACTAAAACCTTAAAAATCTTCCTTATGTTCTCCACAATCTTATTTACCTATTCAAGAAATTTGCTACTCAAAAAATTTAACTATCTAAAAGTTAGCCTAAAAAAGTTCAATATACAAAAGATAGATCCGAAATTTTTTGCCAGAATCCATATAGCATATAAATGAAAACCCTAGCTTCTACTTCAACCTTATCAATCCTCAAAGTTAAGTCAACAATCAATCCCACTCAACAAAAATATCATCAGGCCAAACCTTAACCATTAACACTCAACTTTGTAGCTTTGGTAGTAAACCCTTGTGATTGGAAACATTAATAAACTTGAATAATAATTTGACCTAGCAATGTAATGAAAAACTAGCACTGTCAATACATCTTAAATATTCATATAACCAAACCTTGAATCAAGAGTTTTGGCAGTTTCACTTACACCAAATATTCACCATTCTTCAGTATGAAAATCAATGAACGATATGATAAACTTTCTCTTCTAAAGAGAATTTCATATACAAATATGCTATTCACAATCTTACTTCCCTATTCAAGAAATTTGTTACTAAAATAAAATCACTTTTAAAATCCAACTCAAAAAAAATTACTTTCAAAAACTTTGTTAAAGTCAAAGAAATTTGTTATTCAATAACTGCATATGACAGATGTCAGTGAGAAAATGATGTGATTATTCAATAACTGTATATGACAGATGTGAGTGAGAAAATGATGTTTCGACCGAGTTTATTTGTAGCTTTTGGCCATAATAGTCACATCGAACAATCACATCATTTCAATTTCACGATGGATGGAAAAAGTGGAAAAGTTTTTTGGTCGAAAAAATAAATTTTCAGCCAAAAAAACTTTTTCTCGTTAAATTTAATACCCGCTCAAGGAAAAAATGTTTTCGTCTGAAAACATTATTACTTTCGGCTGAAAAATATTTTTAGCTGAAAACCTGCAAATGTGCAACATCTCGGCTCTGTTCACCCTTCTCCAGTGTCAGAATGGTTAAACTCCATCAAATATAGTGAATTTACTTTCAGAACCAACACTAGCATTTGTAGAATTCAATCTACTTTCACTAGATATAAATTTTATGGAATTTCATAGATATTTGCTAATTTTAACTAATTTTCTAGTAAAATGTCTATAAAAAATTCTAAAGGTCATTAGGATTTAGTGTAATAAAAAATTTAATATCTTCCAGAATACACTATGAAAAAATATAATAAAAAAAAATATGCTGCACTACATTGGTCTGCCCTCTTTAATGGGTAGTTTTTAGATTTTAGTTTTTAACTAATATGATGAGAAACATGGTGCTTTGCTAAAAATATTCAAAATCTATAGCTTTTCCATATTGGTTCAATTCAAAAAATTCTAGTAATTATGATATGGATATATTCATTTTCTAAAGACATCCATGCTGAAGTAGAGTTTGTCTAGATTGTTGCAACACATTTTTTTCCTAAAACACAAGGTTAACAAGGAATTTATATTGGGGCCAGAAAACATCACTTTTTATGAACCCTTGATTTTTAAAGAACACACAGTCAAGAAATTTCTAAGTTGACATATCAAATGTGAATAATTTATTCTTTTAAATAACCAATAGAAAGCTAATAAAATTTCTAAAAAGTTTTATTGTTACTGTGATATGAAATTTTAAAGAGAAAAAAATACTTTTTCTTGCCGAAAGTTGAAAAACTTCTAAAAATGATAACATTTTCTCAAAAAAGGGCCAAAAGTGTAGCCCAACTTCAAATTTTCAAGAGGGATTGTGATAAAGGTGCAAATAGTTTAGATAATGTCTCCTAAGAGATTGTAATCACCCTAGCATTATCAATACTATAGCCCCTACCCCAAACCAAATCCTTGTCATCAACAAAATAAATTTTATCACCCTTATCATCTAGAACTAAGCTTTTCTTCAAATCAAGAACATATAGAATGTCGTTGAGGTGAATAATTCCACTAGATTCAAGCTCCAACAAATTAGATCCAATCCCTTTCGTTGGATAGGGATTATTGTATCCAAGTTGGATTGAATGGGAGGATTCTCCTTTTGACAAAGTCTAGAGTTGGTTGCATTCTCTCGTCATATGTTTGGAAGCACCACTATTGATAACCCATACATGTTCATCCTTGAAAGTTCTAGAGAAAGAAAAAAATAGACTTATATCCTTCACTTCTTTTTCTAGCTTGGAGATGATTTTTAAGATGTAACCTTTGAAGGAGATAATGATATTCCTAAGGAGCTTGAAACTGTTCTTTATAACCCTTGCAATAGTGGCAACTATGATTTGATCATCAGTCTCCTTGCATCTTAGCTTTGATCCCACGTTGAAAAATCAAGGGTTTTTCATATTATAATTGACTATCATTACTTGATAATTACATGTGATGTTAGTTGGCATTTTATTACTTATTATTCCTTGGTCATTAAGCAATTACCAAAAAATGAATATCACAATAAGACAAAGTACTTAGATATAGGCTCGAAGCCACGAAAAACCCCCTCCAAAGGGGAAAACATAAAAATAATGCTTCTCTTATTATGAAATATTCTTGCAATGAGACTTCCAAGACCCAAATACCAAATCCCTTAATCCTCCCAAGCACAAGCACAAAGTCAACCCCCCAAAAAAATCTTATTCAAGGCAACTTTCAAACTTTGACCTTCTACAGCTTCACTCTAGAATTTCAGACCTACAACTACTCCTCAGAATTTCGACCCTGCAATTTCAGCCTCTAGCAACTGCAGTTGCACGGAAACCCTAAATTCACATGTGTGGAGAGAGAGAGAGAGAGAGAGAGAGAGAGATTATCCCAAGAAACTTTAATTCTTCCTTCTTTTCTTTGTCCTTCTAGCTCTTCTTCTCCTTTGCTATTGCATATTGAACTTGTGATGAGTGAGTGTGAAAAATAAGGTCAATCTCCTTGTTTTTACAACATTCTTAAGGGGTCGAATAAACCTCCCTTTAGGTTGACTTGTCCTTGAATGGAGCCAACTTTTCCTTGACTAGGGTCGACTTGGTTTTGTAAGAATAAATGGATTTCACTTAACAAAATAAATATTTTTCTTTGTTACAAGGAGTCCAAATGGGACTATAACACATGATGTAATTTCTTATTTTCCTAAAAATACCTACAAGTACGAAGAACATGATTTTGACCTAAACTTGAGCATGAAACCCATGCTTTATATAAAAACAAAATTTTATTTTCTTTCTTTATACAAAATATACAATATCATGATTACACATAGATCATTATGAAGATTGAACCTAGTTACAATTTCCATTAGAGGTAAGACACAAATGCTCTTATCCAAAGAATGGACAAGTTTCTTGCAACTAATGAATGGTGAGCTCTTTTCCACCCACACATAGGCTTAAAAGTGCCTATTTCCTTCTACAACTAGTCACATTGTAGCTATATGATGATACCACCGAGGAAACTCAAAATTTCACTAGGGGATGTGATGGGTATGAATGGCACTTTCCTTCACAACAATAAAAATGGTAGAATTCCCTTTACCCATAAAGCCTAGGACCTTCGTGAATTCTAAAAATGACTACTTAACTAGTTTGCATCAATGCAAAGGAGTCCCTTCACTACTTGAGTAGTCCCTAAGCATCCTCCCTTCTCATTTATTGCTTTCTCACCCAACCCACATCAAAATTCATAACTATCTTTTCACAAGTTGGGTGTAGCATTCCCTATATAGTTTTTGTTCGGTATGTGTTATATTATTTTCCCAACTATTCCCATGCATTTTACGTTGTATAGTGTGCAACAAGAGGGTCACAAAGGGGGGAAAGCCTCTCCCTCCTCTTCTCTCCCACCCATACTTGATGGTTTAGGGGAAACATCCCTGAAAAGAAATTTAGTAGTTTTTTGTGTTTGTTTTTTATTGTTTTTGACACAATTTTTTCTTTTAGTGGTTTTGTGGTGCATTGTGGTTTTTCTAATGGTTTTGTAATTCGGGTTAAGGAACAATGATTGTATTCTAATATAGGGTAAATGGATTGGTGGTTTATGGATTTCATGGATTACATATATTGTATTGTATTCTAAAGATGAATATATTGAAAAATATTTCGAGCTTTCTAGATCTGAGTTTCTACTGAAAAATATGTCTTAGCATGTGTGTTTTCCATTACACCTTTTCTATTTTATTTAAATTTTATGCGTACAAATTAATTGTATGAGGTGAAACCTACCATTCTATCATTCACATTCAAACTTTAACATGCCTAATTACTCAATAATGAATTAGCTCGCCTTTCACAACATTTTCCTTGATTTTTTTTTATAGCCAAATCAAGTTGTACTTCGCTGACAAATAAAATTATAGGTACAATGTGCCACAAACTTAAATAATTAAAATTATTTAAGGATATCATGAATGTGAGTTTAAGAAAATATGAATAAAATTACTTTAACAAAAATGTCTTAATATATGTGTTTTCCATTACACATTCAAACTTTAACATGCCTAATTACTCAATAATGAATCTAGCTCACCTTTCACAACATTTTCCTTGATATTTTTACAGCCAAATCGAGTTAGCCAAATCAAGTTGTACTTGGCAGACAAATTAAATTATATTTACAATGTGCCACAAATTTAAATAATTAAAATTATTTAGGAATATCATGAATGTGAATTTGAGAAAATATAAATAAAATTACTTAAAAAAATTCTTCCATTACACCTTTCCTATTTTATTTAAATTTTATGTGTAAAAAATAATTTTATGAAATAAAACCTACCATTCTATCATTCACATTCAAACTTAACATGCCTATTACTTAATAATGAATTCAACTCACCTTTCACAACATTTTCTTTGCAGCCAAATCCAGTTACACTCGGCAGCCAAATCAAATTATACTTACGATGTGCCACAAATTTAAAATTATTTAAAGTTATCATGAATGTGAGTTTGAGAAAATATGAAGAAAATTACTTAACAATAAATACGTATTTAACAATAAATATTCTATAAATAGAGGAATGTGCCTAGAGTATTGATGCATACATGTTTTCGACATATGCATTTTGCATTGAAATGAATGGTATGGATTCAATGGGTTAAGGGAAAAATTTATTTTGTGGAGATTCAATCGAGATAAGACCATTTAAATAGGAACACATGGTACGCCTTAAATTTAGAACAAGTTTACACTCTTATTGGAATGGTTAGGGAGTCAACTTTGTGCACGGATCCATATGTTATCATTAGAAAGAGAATTAATATATCAACAAATAACATATATAATTGAAATAAGATATATAAACACCGATATATAATGGCAACAAGATTGCAATTAAATTTAAGAGTTGGTAATTGAATCGTATGAAATAGATTCAACATTGAAGAATTGAAAAACAGGATTGTGTCAATGAACCATTAAAAATGGTAGACTTTTTTACAAAAATAAGATAATAGAGAAGTAAAGGTAATGAGAAAATTTGATTTTATTATTATATATGATTATATTATTATTATTATTTATTTATTCTATAATATATTATTATATATATATATATAATTTTTAAATCAATTTCAGAAATTATATTATTGGTCATATTTAAATCAATTTTATTATTAATATGAAATTATTAAGAAATTATTTTTATGAGAGATTTTCGGGTGAAAATCGCATGAAAACTATTTGTCAGAGCGTTCGAACCCAACAAGTTGGTTCATCGTCAGGACAAGTTTGAAGAAACAGATTCCATCATTAGCATGTTAAATTCAGTCAAGCAGAGTCTCCCAAAGGCTAAATTAACGGCTTAATTTTAACTAATATCCAGGTCAAGTTTTTATTTATTAATTTATATTATTTTTATTATATTATTATTATTATTTACTATTTAATTTATTATATCTATAGAAATAAGTTAAATTATTATTTACTTTATGCGAAAAAGGTTAAATCATTACAAAAATATAAAATAAAATTATGTGTAGTTTAATAATTTTTTATATTATATATATATATAATATATATATATCTTAATTAAAATAATAACATTAGGTTGTTAGGATAAAAGTATAAAATAATTTTAATGTTTGGTCGTACGGAGTCCTTTGTTAAAGACTTTGCTTCCTTTATTGATGAACTCAAGGGCAATAAGCTTGACCCTGGGGACATTCTTGTTAGCTTTGATGTAGTTTCCCTGTTCACTTGCATCCCTATTAAGGAGGCCATGGGGGTGATCAACCGCCTAACTGACCCTGACACTGCCAGGTTAGTGGAGATCTGCCTCACTTCCACCTTTTTTAGTTTTGAGGGAGAGTTCTTCGAGCAAACCTGTGGTGTCGCCATGGGCTCCCCCCTTTCTCTTGTTGTTGCTAATATTTTTATGGAAGATTTTGATTCCAAGGCTCTAAGTTCTTCCCAGCTCTTTCCAAAGCTCTGGAAAAGGTTTGTGGATGACACCAATGTCATTTGGTCTCATTTCCAAGAAGAATTAGATCTTTTCTTCGAGCATCTCAACCATCAATCCTTGGCCATTAAGTTCACTAAGGAGCATGAAGTTGATGGTTGCCTCCCTTTTCTTGATATTCTTATTTCTAAGAATAGTGATGGTTCCCTCGCCCACCAAGTTTTTCGGAAGAAAACGCATACATAGCAGTATCTTCTTGCAAGTTCCCACCATTTCCCAGCTTAAAAGATGGGTGTTTTCAATACCCTTGCTACTCGGGCCCTAAGGATCTCGGGTAAGAAGAGTTTTGAAAAATAAAAATCCCATCTCCTTGATGTCTTCGTTGAGAATGGTTATAGTAGATACTTGGGTCAGAAGGCTTTCCTTAAAGGCACCAAGAATTCTCTGTCTAAAAGGGAACCAAAGGAGCGGATTCCAAGTGTCCATCTTCCGTTTGTTCAGGGGACCACTGATAAGATTGCAAGGATTCTCAAGATGCATAGTATCCCTGTGACCTTTAGGCCCATTAACACCATTTGTTCATCCCTCAGATCAGTAAAGGATCCTATCGACCCCAAGGATATGAAAGGGGTTTATATTATCCCCTGCTCCTATGGGACCCCCTATGTTGGTGAGACTGGTCGCTCCATTATCAAAGGATTAGTGAGCACGCAACTGACCTTAAGCATAGAAGAGCTAAGACCTCTGCTTTAGCTGAGCATGTAGAAAAAACCAATCATCATGTTTGCATTAAGGAGGCTGGTGTTATTGCTAAGATTTCGCACTTCCATCATCGGAAATTTAGGGAAGCTCTTGAGATTGAAAAGAGGCCGAGCAATCTCAATAAAGAGGATGGCTGGAAAATCAGTATGTGCTGGATTCCAACACACTCTTCTTAGTCATTTGTTCAGCCCCCCTCCTTGTTTTTTTTTCTTTCTCGCCTCTTATTTTTATTTTTCTCGCCTCTTACTTTATTTATTATTATTGATTATTTTATTTATATGTTATTTTATTTTATTTTTAGTTTATTTTTTATTTAATTTTTATTATTTGTTATTTATTTTTTTTTACCTATATTATAATTTTGATGGATAGAATATTATATATATTACTATATATATATATATATTATTATAATATAATAATTAATTAGAAAACAAATAAATTAACTTTTTTACACTAACCATTAAAATTATTTTATCTATTTATATACCTTTATTAACCCTAACTTTTTTCTTAACAATCTAAAATATATATAGCTATATATATATATATAATTAAATAAATTTACTTTCAACTTAACCATTTAGTTTATTTTTTTATATAATTTACTTATTCTTCCATATATAAATATTCAAATAATAATAATATCGAATAACCATTTAAAATCATTTTACGTTTTATCCTAACCCAACCTAATGATGTTATTATTATTTATATATATACATAATATATCTATATATAATTAAATAATAACAAATTATTAAACTAAGCCATGAATTTATTTTATATTATTGTACTAATTTACTTATTTCCATAAATTTTAAAATATAATTCAACTTATTCCATAGATAAAATAATAAATAAGGAATAACAATATTAATAATAATAATATAATAATATTTAATAATATTAAATTAATAAATAAAAATTTGACTTGGATGCTTTAGTCAAAATTAGCTGTTAACTATTTAACATACTAAGCTGGATGTGTTTCATCAACTGGATCTTTTAGTCAAAATTAGCCATTAACTATTTAACATGCTAAGTTGGATCTGTTTCATCAACTGGATCCTTTAGTCAAAATTAGCCGTTAACTATTTAACATGCTAAGCTGATCTGTTTCTTCAACTTGTCGTGACAATGAACCACACTAGTTGGTTCGAAACACATAGACGAATGGTTTCGCGGAAAAAATTATCATAAACTTGATATGGATCACAGAAGCCTCAACTCTACAAAAGAAAACCTATATTAAGAAAAATGTAAATATAATATGTAAAAGGGACATAAACACTCCATTAAGTATTAATAGCTTATATAATTTATTAACTACCTATTTTTATTTTTAATAAATATATAAAATAACAAAATTATTAACAAAAAATTTAATAATTTAATAAATTATTAACTCTCTATTTTATTTTTAATAAATTATAAATAAAAATAAAAATAAAAATTCTTCTTTTATTTAAGAACATCAATAAACGATATTTTATTACTGCAATATCTTCAATAAGACTCACCATTTTTCTTTTCAACTATAATTAGGCCGATAGGCCTTTCCTTTGAAACAAGCTTTCGTCGTCCTTTTCTTTGTGAGGTTGACACTTGGCGTTCTTCATGAGGTTGACAATTGGCGTTCTTCAGTAACGAGTACGTCATGATTTTGCTCATTCAGTTACGTCACGGCCTTCATCCTTCAGTTATGGGCCTTCATCCTTTAGTTACTGGCGGAACATGGCAGAACATGGCAAGTGGCCTTCATTTCTGTTATGGGCGGAGAGCTCGAGAACCATCGTCTTCATTGTGGCGCGCTGTCAGGGGCCCATTTCCGGGAATGGCTCTTGACACTAATTGCTTTCTCTCTAATTCCAGAAGAAGAAAATGAAATTCCATGGTTGCCATTCATTCGTCCGTCCTCATCTTCATCCGTGAAGAAATCCGACTCCGGCAAGTCTGCAACGACTGCATCCACCTTATGAACAACATAGCAGGTGAGCAGTCCTGGATAGGATAGGGAATCTCGTTCTTCCACCTCCTTCTCATAAGAATCCATCAACAATTCAATCTTATCGGGAGAACCCAGAACGAGGCCGAGCTCTTCACAAATGCACCTCCTGCATGCCTCCTCCACGGTTTCCCCAGCTTTCATTTTTTCCGACAGGGGACGGTTTCTGACCCTGTTGCTTCCGTCGCCCATTTCCTGATGAGACTCTAATAAAACCTGACCGGATTTGTTCCTTATGTTCACGCTGACCACATTTACAGTGCACTTGGGAGGGCAAGAATCCTCGAGAGTGATTTCCCCTTCAGCAAATTCAACCCAGAGGTTCGTTACATTCTTGGTCCCGGGTTTGATCCCCCACATGTCCAAGCGGGTAGAAATCATGCGGGTGTTCAACCAGCGAGCGAGGCCCTGAGCGGAGCCTATGGCACAGGGTTCTGCATACTTGGGTGGGGTCGAGAGCACAGCAGGTGAGCAGTCCCAGATAGGACAGGGAATCTCGTTCCTCCACCTCCTTCTCATAAGAATCCATCAACAATTCAATCTTATCGGGAGAACCCAGAACGAGGCCGAGCTCTTCACAAATGCACCTCCTGCATGCCTCCTCCACGGTTTCCCCAGCTTTCATTTTTTCCGACAGGGGACGGTTTCTGACCCTGTTGCTTCCGTCACCCATTTCCTGATGAGACTCTAATAAAACCTGACCGGATTTGTTCCTTATGTTCACGCTGACCACATTTACAGTGCACTTGGGAGGGCAAGAATCCTCGAGAGTGATTTCCTCTTCAGCCAATTCAACCCAGAGGTTCGTTACATTCTTGGTCCCGGGTTCGATCCCCCACATGTCCAAGCGGGTAGAAATCATGCGGGTGTTCAGCCAGCGAGCAAGGCCCTGAGCGGAGCCTATGGCACAGGGTTCTGCATACTTGGGTGGGGTCGAGAGCACACTGGCAGTTCCTTCACGGCCACATACAACAATGTCGTTCAAAATGGTAAGCTTATTCACCCCATCAAACCCTAGCCCTTGTCGATTTGTTTGTAGTGGAACCAAAAACGTTAAAAGCCATATATGGTTGTCTGTGTATATATATTTCTCTGGTAAATTTTGGTGTTCGTTTGCCCACTCATTCTCAGGATGGTTTCTTTGATCTGTCTATATGAAACCAGAATTTAAATAATTTTGTGGTAGATGGGTGCTTTAGTACATTATATCTGTAATGTTTATTTAGCATGCTTGGCTATGGGTTGTCACTCTCAGAATTACTTGTTTGGGGTTGAAGGCCTTTTATTTGTAACTGTTTGAATTACTTGTTTGGGGTTGAAGGCCTTTTGTTTGTAACTGTTTGAGATTTTTCTGTACTTGTTTGGGGTTGAAGGCCTTTATAAATTGGCTTCCAGAAACTTGACCAGTAAACCCATTTCTTGATCTGTTCCCATTCTCCTACCGGTTCCAGTCTTGCACTTCTAATCCATCTTATGTGCATTATATACGCTGGGCTAAGGGGTGCCCATTTACTGTTTCTTGTTGCGATGCTAATTTCTGTTGGCATTGGTTTATAATTTGTTTAATTTTAGGGTGTTGTGGAATTCGCTTTTTTTTTATATTTTATGGTTAGCTTAAGGTCGATTAAATTGTTAACATATACAGTTCTCCAGTTTCATCCTTGTAAATTAGTGGAAACATTGATCTTAGTTACTATTTCACTTTTTGGTATCATACCGATTTTCTCCGACGATTGTTGCCAGAATGCTGACTGAGCTGGCGTGTTGTATTGATATTGCTGTTTGTTTTTGCATTTTGGAGTCTACTGTTATATGATCTGATTTTTTAAGGTTGTAATGGATAAGGGTTTAAGTTTCATTAAATCACATTAATCATCTGTAAAATATACATGAAGAAAAAAAATTCCCTTTAGTTTTAACTTGTCTGATAAGAGTGCTTTGACCAATAAATTCAGTTATTTTAGGAATTTGTTTCTTAAAGCTTCGGGAATCTGGTTTTGATTTTTCTAATGATTTTATTTATTTATTTGCCTGTTCTTTGAATTAGTATTTCAATGTTGGCATGCATATTACATTATGTTGTTGACTTTTGTCGAAATCTTGAGGGAAATAGTAGGCATCCAGGCAACATTTATTTTAAAGAATGAACCAAACTTGGAAGTAATTGTAATAAAATGCTAGATTGTTTCAGCAAAAATTGTAGCAGACTGTAGTTTTCCTTTTTTATGTTTTTGTATTTTTTGCAATCTAGTGCATCTTCAGGAATGGGAGTTGCAGATGAATTCAAGCAAGTTTTCCTGGAGTTGCAGAGGAAGAAAGTGCATCGTTATATCATTTTCAAGATCGAGGAAAAGTCTAAACAAGTTGTGGTGGATAAAACTGGAGGTCCGGCGGAGAGCTACAATGATTTCACAGCCTCCCTTCCGGAGAATGACTTCCGATATGCGGTGTTTGATTTTGACTTTGTGACAAGTGAAAACTGTCAAAAGAGCAAGATCTTTTTTATTTCATGGTGAGTTTTCTTTAGAAGTCCTTTTATTTCCGTTATTTATTATAGTTGCTTTTTTTATGCCATGTTTTCTTTTTGGTTCAGGTCTCAATAGATCAGTTTTGACTTTGTTGTTGCAGTATAAGGCATTATAATTGCATTACACTAACGTCTTATTCGATATGCTTGAAAATTGAGCAATATAAGCTAAACGTTTGATTTTGTTGAATGGTTATTTAGGTCTCCTGATCAGTCCCAAATCAGGGCAAAGATGCTTTATGCCACGTCCAAGGAGAGGATAAGAAGGGAGCTTGATGGTGTTCATTATGAAATTCAAGCAACTGACCCTGCAGAGATGGATATTGAAGTGATAAGAGACCGAGCCAATTAGATTTGCAAGGGTGTACAACTAAGCATAATTCTAATGATTACCGAAATTTAACTATTAACTGTAGTAATCAATCCGTTTAGGAGTAACTTCTAAATACTACAAAGGACTCTTAGGATATACTCAAATGTTGTTACATTCTGTGGAACTCCTATTCTGTGAATATCTGAATGTGGCGTGTTGTGCATGTAATAGATGATACTTTATATGCATGCTTCTTTGGTATGCAGCAAAAATAGCAACGCTAAGTGCCAGTAACACTTGACATGTCTTTCATTACGTCCTCTATATTCTAGCTCAAAGCTTGTTTTGTTGTAATGGGGATGTTTTTGTTACTGAAATATAAGTAATGTCTTCTTAATTGATCAGTGATATCAGTATTTTAAAATTTACATGGATGATATCATTTATTTTGTGATGGTTATATGAAAATTCAAATATGGTCAGTCTACCTTGCATAGATGTTTTATCTCGTTCAGTGAAACAAACATTCTTTTATTCTTAAGAGTGCAGTATTGCTTCCTTTATTGTAATTCAGACAGTTCAATAGATATGATTAAATGGTGGGCACGGAAGATTTCTGCGCTCTGAAATACAGCTGAATGGTAGGCATTAGTCCCAAAACATTCCTCATTCCTCTGGTTACGGCGAAAGGTTAGTTGAGAGCTGTTTTCCTTTATTGTGTTTTGTAGGTTGGTTACTATTTAAAACAATGTTGTTGCAAATGCTTTTCATCTATTTACTCTGTCAATGTATGCTTTTATGATTGTTTAATTCCTCACATGCATAAATAGTCTAGGAATGCTTTTATGATTGTTTAATTCCTCACATGCATAAATAGTCTAGGAAAAATATCGTTTTATTTTGTGGTTATCCTATCTAAATTATAGCGATTTATGAATTCCTACCAATGCTTTTGTCACTGTATGCTCCGATTTTATGGTGGTTTAATTCCTTATATTCTCACCACTGTAATTATTAGTGTAGAAAAAGCATTGTTCAATATAGAAGTCGTCATAGTTAAATCAAATCAAAGTAATTGGTGATTTATGAGTGCAGAGGAATTTTTTTTGGTGACCAGACCCCATTTTTCATACATCCAATAGGATTTTTTTACCCAATCTCATTCCTGTGTCTTTACTAAAATTTGTACCCATGAGATGTAGATGAGTGGGTTTGGGTGGGGTTTAGTCTCCACCAGCTCTCAAGTTCAAACTTTATGGAGAGGGGTCAAGGCTGGAAGTCACTTTTGGAGGAATAAACTATCCCAAAAGGCATCGGAGTTTCACTAAGCTTCACAATTTTGGTGATGGCATTCCATTGTGGGTAGATTGTTCTTTTATCTAATAGATGCACTGGCCTTGGCCTAAGATCGACTTACTTACAAAAGAAAATTTGCTATATATAAATAGATTTCTCTAGATATATTAAGCATGAAGAAATTTGTATATATATATATATATATATATATATATATATTTGTTTAGATATATACTGACCAGAGATTTATATAAAGCAATATTAGGACAAGTTTAGAAAACCTTGTTACTTTGAAATCGTGCAATTCACACCATTTGAATGAATCTATGTAATAAAAGCAATGCCTTGTTAACACTTGCAAGTTGGAAACTGAATGATACCGTGGTATCTTTCTGTGTTTTGGCGTACCTTGCCTGCTCTTTGCGATTTACGGGTTCTCTCGAGATTGTTTATGAAACCATCAAGAAGGTTTCATCAAATTGTAAAATGTTTTCAAATGTTGGCTGTGGTGAGCCTTCTAGTGTTGTTTATTGAACTTTTTTGAAGTGTGAGGCCCTTGGCCCTTCTGTTAGTATTGAAATGCCAAACGAGAAAGATATGTTGGGGATTTTCAGCCTCATATTCTGGACCCTAACATTGATAGCTCTGGTCAAGTATGTTTTCATTGTCCTCCGAGCGGATGATCATGGGGAAGGTAACTTCAAACCTTTTTAATTGTTTTTTAATAAAATATTTTGAGTTATGCAAATTGAGTTTAGTTTAGGTGGTTCGGTTCAACACTGGTTATTCTCATCGTTCTTAAGTCAGTCAATCTATATTCTCATCAATTATTTTTTTCTCAAGTTTCAGGGAGGGGAGGGGGAGAGTGAGAGTGAGAGTGAGGATCAATACAACAATATTCATGGGAAATCATTTTCTTTCTCAAGTTTCAGAGGGAGAGTGAAGATCAATACAACAATATTTATAAACATGTAACTATTATCACAATATTTCTCATTATCATGTCACTTACATGAAATTGAATTTGGTTGGGGAAATAACAACCATTCTGCATGACCACCAACCACCAGATATACCCCCAATTGACTCACAGTACAGTGAGTTTATTCCATCGAAATTGTGTATTTTTCTTCTTTCTTAGTGGTAATGTTGTCTTAGTGGTAATGCCGTCTAGAATTGAGAATCCCAACCAGGGAAGCCTGGTGTCCCGACAATAACCCATTTATGAAATTCGCTAATGAGCCCAGGCCCATCTGGGTAGGGCCTGCCCTCTCTTTGTTGTATGCCAAAGTAAGCTAATAGACTTTAAACTATTTTCTTTCAAAAATATGGGATCATAATGGAAGGTCTGTAAGGACCTAAGGACCTAATAACCACATGGTTATATTTAACCTCGGGTCAAACCAATTCACACTCTTTAAATAATAAGTGAAATTTCCAGTAAAGATTATTATTCGCAATCCTTTTCCAAAAGTAGTCTGTTGGTTTTGAATACAGGATTAAAAATCAAGGTTTAGATATTATTATTCACTTTACTGAACCATAAAATCACTTCCTTGATGCTTTCATTCCAACTATATCTTACTCTTGTTATTTCAAATTTTCGACTTGGGCAGTGCTCTCAGCTATTCAAGGAATCCAGTCAAAGAACCCAAAAATGAGCCAGGGTAAGTAATATATAGAGCAATAATGTACCCTTTGACATACAAAATTATAGCATCTTCGATTAAACTCTAAAGTCTATATCCTTCAATTCAGAGAGTTGTTCAAACCTATAAAATAACAACAAAGTATTCGTATGTCTGAAATATAATTTGTTGCGTACTGCTGATTATGGATTCCCTGAAAACCCTGCTAGACATTATAATCCCTAAAATTCTTGACTCTTTTGTACGCAGATGTTGTTGTATTGGTATCAGTTGTAATTCTTGTATTTCTCTTCTTTCTTCAAAAGTTCGGTACATCCAAAGTGAGCTTCCTGTTCTCCCCTATAATGGTTATGTGGTTCTATTCAACAGCCATTATTGGGGCCTATAATATTGGAGCACATTATCCAGGTGTATTCAAGGCATTGTCACCTCACAACATTTCTATTTCTTTGCTGAAAATCATAAGCAAGGATGGGTGAGGCTGGGAGCTGTTTTCTTATTTGTAACAAGTTTGTGCTCAATTCAAGATATTCTATAATGCGTGCCTTAAAAATTTGAATTTGTTTACCCTTTTCAAGTCAAAGCAATATCTTTTCTTATGTTGTTAAACACTAATTTCATATCTCACAGTATATATCCTCTAATCACTTGTTAGTAAGAGAGACGTTGCCTTAGCTAGCCTTTTATCTGTTTAAATTAGGTGCAGAGGCCATGTTTGCTGACTTGAGCCACTTCAATAAGAGATCTATTCAGGTTCAAATGATTTCCACAATCAAAAAATTGTTCCATCTGAGTTCTATGGGTGTATCATTGACTAGAATCTTAAGAAATTTCTGCTTCTAAGCTCTGTAGGTGTTTCTTGGACTAGAATCATAAGAGGTATAATGAGAGAATTTCAAAAGAGGAATTCCCTCTGCTTTTTATAAAGAGCAGCAAGCATTGATGAATGAAAATCACTCTATATCACTCATTCTTTGTTGGAGGGCTATTGATTATTTTGTATTGTGCCATGGTCTTTTATTTGTGTGCCACAGCAGCAATATTGCTTATTTATTTCTTTCTTTATGTTATTTTTAGCCTTTTCTAAGAGCTGTGCTTGCACTTCCACATTGTATCATACTGATGGAATGACGAGAGTAGCTCTGCAGGCCCAATGTAGTAGTAATGGATTTTGAGGGAGAAACGCGGGATTTTAGTTTCAGACAAGGGATTGAGGATGATTTGAAGACAGGCAGGCAAAATGGGGAAATGAATTGGGGTGTGGAGGCAAATATGAGGATGGATATTAATGAAAGCGTACCTTGTCTCACTCTGAAATCGATGTTCGATAATACCATTGCTTGCTTTTATCAACTCTCTTTACGCATTTCAAGCTCATCTGCGGTATTGTTTTGAACACCATATATCATTGAAACTGGCATTTAGAGGATTGGGAATTTTCAAGTCGGTAGGAACTGAGAATCAAATTTTCTCCGAACCTACGCAGAAATGTGTTGAGAATTGAATGCTGGTTCCTGTAATGTTATTGTCTAGCCCTTCCAACTATTGTTTATAAACGTCAGAAACCAGCTATTTGGCAAGCATGTCTTCTTTAGTTCCGATTCTCTTATCTGATGAAATTGACATCTTTCATGAAAGTGCCCTTTCATTGTTGTGATCTACACAGCCAGTTCTGATCCAAAAGTTGTTAATTATCCCAACAATTTATTATTTTCCTTTGTGAAATGTTTCTTGATTCCAATTTTTCCATAAGAAGGAGATGCCTATCAGTTTGATCAGATTCCACTCTTTTTACCTTTCATATCACCTATTTATCCCTAGAAAGGACCCTTTTCTAATGAGGGGCAACAAAAAGTACTTTGCTCAACAGCAATCCATGTCCTTAAAACTTTGGTAACCTCGCAGTTCCACATACTATACTTAACCATTTCTGACTTGTAACAAACCATATAACATCCATTTGTAAAGCCAGTATGATGTAGCTGATCCACAAATGGTAAACTGCTATGAAGAACTATCCATCCAAGTACATGAGTATATATCTACAAATCAGTGATTTTAAGATCAAATCCCACAAAGCAATTCTATACCTGCTCTTCAAATTCCTGTGAAGCTATTGAAAGCAAAACCAATGAATTATCAATATAATTTTACCATAATAAAAAAACAATTAGAAGACGTTTAGCCAGCTCAAATTGCTCATCCGTTAGACTTGAACCAACATCTCTTCTAGAGAAATTCAACAATTCTAATTTATTAACCAACATCTCTTCTAGAGAAATTCAACAATTCTAATTTATTAATCCTATCGGCCTCTCTTTGTACCTTTTGGGACAATTGCTAGTTATAATTTTATTCGATGGGGCTTTCAACTCCTAAAACACATGTTTGGACCTCATTCTTGTTGTCCGCGAAGTGCCCTAAAAGTATCTCGTGGATAATGAGTACATAAGTATTTGGTGGATGGGCGTAAAGTTCGTTGCATTATTTATCGGGATTCTTCCGCGAAGTGCCCTAAAAGTATCTCGTGGATAATGAGTACATAAGTATTTGGTGGATGGGCGTAAAGTTCGTTCCATTATTTATCGGGATTCTGACATATTATCTTTTAATAATTTATTGTCCATCGCGATAAAGACAGCCGGAAACATGTGCCTCACATGTACACAGAATTGGTGCTATATGTTCTTTTAATTTCCTCTAAAAACTATAATATTTTAACACACCAAATGAAGGAGCGTACATCTCTTTTTCAGTCTCGGCATTCTTGACATTGGGCTGTTCTCTTTATTGAATGCTGGTTTTTTGCATACGGATATTAAAGTAGCTTTAGTTCAGATTTTATTAAGTATTTCGGGCAGTTTTTATTCTCTTAAGAAATAAAAATGTTTTCCCATTTTTAAGATAAGATGTTAAAATTGAAAAAAATAAATAAATTAAAGAATAAAATTTATATTTATATGGATTAGTATAATATTTAAATTTTTAAAATTATATTTTTTATTAAATAAAAATTTATTTTTTAAACTAAAAAAATTCGAACAATTTTTAATTAAAGGATAAAAAATATTTGACAAAACTTGATTCCATTATAAAATATTTATGGTTACATGTTTATCTATTTTAAAATTATTATTAATTATTAGATAGATAAATGGGGATTTGTTCATTTTTTAAATTTTTTCAGAAAGAAATACGCCTTCTTTATATTGCTGTCTTTTTGAGTCTTAGTTTTAATCACTTTTTCCTAAAGATATTATTACTAGCAATCGCTGCTAAAGGTGCAAAGATACACCGAAGAAATAGAAGATTTGTGAAAATTTAGCAAATCGTGAAGACAAAATGGATCAGTTTTCATGATATTGCTTTCGCAAAGTGGGTCAATACAACTTAGAGAGCAATTGCAAAGAGCTAAAAAAAATTGATAAGACAAAGATTGCCGAGAGGAGGCTAAAGCCACTCTTGATTTTCTAAACTATCATTACAAATCTGATGGACTCATTCATGTCCAACACTTCTCCTCTCTTCTCGAGGAAAGAGCCACTCTTGATTTTCTAAATGATCATTACAAATCTGATGGACTTATTCATGTCCAACACTTCTCCTCTCGAGGACAGAACAATTACAACAGAAGACTTGAACCACTGAATGCTATTTTGAAGGATTTCGATTACAATCACTCTAGGGTTGTCTAGATAAGGATGTCTGAGATTACTTTGATTTTGTCAAAAATATATTTGGATATCTTAGATTTAATTCCCAATGACAAAAGGATATGTGGATATCTTCAAGATTTGATTCCCAAGACATTTTGTAGGGAACCAAAATGTTAATGATACCTTTTCAAACTATTAAATACTTATAATGAAAACAACACATTAATGTGTAACCATCTCAATATCATCATGAACTAAATAATTTTTCGGGTGTAACCATCTCAATATCATCTAAACAATAAATATTTTTTCCCAAAATCCAAAATTACCAAATGTAAAAGTATTTTACTCAAGTGAAAATCTCCTTCCAGACCAATAGTTTTATGAATGTGTATTTAAAAATCACTATGAATCACCACAAATAATTTGAGGTGGCATGGTAACCTAATAACCCTTAACCATTGATTGTTATAAACTTTACTATTCTTCGAAAAATAATAAATAACTTCAAATTTATTAATTATTAACCATTGATTGTTATAAACTTTACTATTCTTCGAAAAATAATAAATAACTTCAAATTTATTAAAAATCATAGTAACATGGGTACCACTCCCGGCCATTGGAGAGTACATACTCCACACTCCCATGCTCTTAGGAGTTTGGGAGTTGGTAGGAAACTTTCAAAATTTGTCGGAAACTTTGAAGGGTACTTTGGAGCTTTTCAGGAGCTTCACTACCATATAGGTACTTTGGAGCTTTTCAGGAGCTTCACTACCATATATTTCGAGGTTTCGGGTACTTATTTTGAGCATATTATCATCTTTGGGGTATCTATTTTGAGCAGAGAAAGTACCATTTGTTTATATTTTAAGTGATACATGACAGGTCACGGGGATGGATGACAAAGACGTGGAGATGTAGCAAAGGTTTCAATAAAATGTAGACAATTGCTCGTCATTCCTTAACATCTTCTATTGCAAATCTTGAAGTTTAACAATTGAAAATAAGTCTACTTTCTTGAAGGTTTAATGATAAGATTCAACAAAATCACAGTGATGGCCAAAAAGATAAAAGGTAGTGTGTTATTCAATTTCATTTTATAAATTTCCAAACTTGAATTTCAAAGTTGAATATAATATAGTGTTGCATGAAATCACATAATAATTATATAATAATAGCATTTTTCCTGGTTTGAGAGTTCCGCATGTTTCTTTGTTGGTAAGGAATTTCTTTGGCAAATTGTTGATGTATTAATATTTTGATTTTTTCTGACAGTTTTTCAAAATTCAATCTTTAAGATGAAAAATTTAATAGCATGTTTTGGATAGAAATAAAACAATTAATTTATTTTTATTTTTAATATATATTAAATTTTAATATAGTATATTATTGTTGCTCCCAACTTGACATTTCCTATAAATTTAAGCAAAGCTCCTGGCGGTACTAGAAATTTGTTCCCAATACCTAAAATACCCGTGTACCCGAAACTTATGCAACATAATTAAAAAAATAAAATTAAAATGTATATGTTTCATGCACGACTTAATCTGATGGACACAAAATGTTACGTACAATGTGGAAGATTTCTAATTCGGAATCAAACGAATCAAGTGCATACAGTTACACAAGTACCCCCAACGAGACACTCCAAAGCCCGGTAGAGAGACAAGTTTGTTTGAATTGGAGGGGTTTGGCCTGTGGAGTTGTAGCTCTGTTATTGTCAGTAAATTACGAAGCTTAAAAATAGATATGTTAAATTGGGGTCAGGTACGATGGTTTCGCTGTGCATGTTGTACATAACGAAGGGAAATTGGTGAATGGTGTTAGGTACGATGGTTTTTTCGCTTACGTTGTCCGCGACAAAGGGAAATGTAAGGGAAATCACAACGGTTAATCGGGGGCTTGGCTAGTTACCCAACCTTCCCAGCGCTGACAAAACCCCTTTCTACTTGTTGATGTTTCACTTGTCCAGGAAAATAGAAGGATGACATTGGTTGAGATGAACAATGTTGGTTATTGGTTACCTAACCTTACCAACGGTCGCAAAACCTGTTACCGCACCTTTTCAGTGCTCAGCCAGTCATTACCCAGCCAACTCCATAAAAAGATCACTTAGATGTAAAAATAAAACCAAATAACCATTTAATTAAGTTTATGATAAAGTTTTTCATTTATTTTTTAATCTTACTTTTATTTTTATTTTTTAATAAAAATTATTAAAATAATCATTTAATTAAGCTTTTCATAAAATGTCTCTTTTGCTTTTGCAAAAGTGTTTCTCTTTTGCTTTACATTGTTGATTTTTCATTGTAGGTCTCTTTTGCTTTTGCAAAAGTGTTTCTCTTTTGCTTTACATGGTTGATTTTCTGTGTGGGCTTTTTCTACTTTTTCATAAAGATATTAAATAAAATGACCATTTAGTTAAGCTTCTTAGTGATTCTCTCCTTTTCAACCTCGGCTTTTTTATTATTCTCTATAAACTTTGTCATAAAGAAAGTATTCAAATAAAAATGACCATTTAGTTAAGCTTCTTAGTGATTCTCTCCTTTTCAACCTCGGCATTTTTTATTATTCTCTATAAACTGGGAAAAAATGTTTTCCCAACATCATATTAAATAATTATTATAATATATATAAATTTAAATTTAATTAGTTAAATTAATATTTTGAAAATAAAATATAAAATAATTTAAGGAATAAAAAATTAGAAAATGAAAACTTTAATCTTTTAAAAATATTATGTTTATAAGTTTGGTTATTTAAAATAAAACTTGTTAAATTAATTTAGTTATATTATTATTAAGTATATAAAAAAATTTGTTTTTTTAAAAGAAAAAGAAATCATTTTCATTCATTCTAAATTTGAGGATTAAAATGAAATTGTTCTTACTAAATCATTCCACAACAATATTCATAAACAACAAATTATTACAAAAATATTTATAAACACGAAAACATTATAAAAATATTTATCAAAAAGCCCACCTGAAATAACTCATATACAATAAAATTTAACTTATGAATATCGAATGTTATATACATGACTATCCCTGCACAACGAATTTATATTAAAATTTATCGACTTTTCGGAGGAGCCGCAAGGAAAAGCGTTTTTTAGGTAAGACAATGTAAACACGACTCATCTATGGCAGCAAAACAGCACAACACGAGTCAACGTTAAAGCTGTACATCAGCGTTGCCTGTAGATTTCTTAAGACGAGTTCTCTGATATGTTCGACAATTAATTGAACATGACCTGACCCGAAAAAAAATAAAAATGTTTTCCGTCTTTCGATGTTAGTTGTGCTAACTAACTCGTTCCTCCCTTCCAAATTTAGTGAGAAACATGCGGCCACTGGGTTCCAATCCGCATTCCACACAACGGTTATTGGCAGGACTGATGGCCGAAGTTGCCTATTTACCGTTTCTGGTCGCCATGATGATTGCAGTAGGTTTGGCAGCAGACGATCCCCAGTCTGCACTGGCCGCCGAAAGGTGCAGCAGCGAACACATCTACGGGTATGTGAACTTGACGGCCTTTCAGGAAAATCAGAATGCTGTTTTTGAGTCCTTCCGCTCAAATCTCTCCTCGTACGGTTTTGCTGCTTCAATGCAAAACAAATTTGGCGAAACGGATCCTGTGTATGGTCTCGCAGTGTGTCGGAAGTACTTAAGCGCCCAAGAGTGCTCAGAATGCGTCTCGGCAGCCGAAACCCAAGCAAAGGATTACTGCCCCCGATCTAATGGCGGTCGGGTTCATCTGGACGGTTGTTTCCTTAGATATGATAATTTTAGTTTTTATGCTCAAGATGTGGACTATGGGGAGTCCCATTTATGTGCGGCCACAAATGGCAGCGATCCACAGACCTCTCAGACAGTCACTGCCCTATCCAAGCAACTCATAGAAAACGCTTCTGTAACGGTTATGCGACTGGCTCCTTATATGGCCTCGTTCAGTGTTGGCCCACGCTTACCAACACTAGTTGCCAAAGATGCCTGGCAGAAGTTCAGAATCAAGTACTCAGCTGTCTTCCCAGCCATGAAGCTCGAGGTCTCGAGGCCGGCTGTTTCATGCGCTACTCAACATACTCGTTTTTCACAGACAACCAAATTTCCCGTATGAGTTTTATATATTTCCCTCAACTATTTGCTATTTGATTTTGATATAACATGTATGTTGATTGTTTTTTTGTTATGTGATTTTAATCGCAGAACGGGGGAAATCGTCATCGAAAGTAGTGCCTATATTGTTCGGAAGCATTGGCGGAACAGCTCTGGTTGCGGTGATGTGTTGGATATTCTTATATAGACGTATTAGACATCGAAGGAACAATGACAGAACAGGTGGTTATAGCTGTTTCCCTGCTAAATTCTTCTGAGTTCTTACACTTCGTCGTAATCGGCGGTTGTGATGAAATTGTTTTTATGATGCTCTGCGTACATGAGAATTCAGCAGCGAAGGAAAATTTCGAGCAATTTCTCTTCGATTACAAGGTTATGAGAGAAGCGACTGGGAACTTTAACCGAAACAATATGCTCGGCAAAGGAGGATTCGGTGAAGTTTACAGGGTATAATACCAAAAGTGGATTTGATGGTTTTGTCCAGATGTAAGCGATTTTTTGAAATTAATTCTAATGATTTGTTCGATAAGTAGGGAACTCTTCCGGATGGCACGGATGTCGCGGTTAAGAAACTAAATGAAAGGCAGACTGATCAAGGTGCGGCGGAGTTTTTAACAGAAGTGAAGCTCCTCACCAGCGTCCGACACCGTAATCTTGTTCGTTTACTCGGATGTTGCACGCGAGGGCATGACCGGTTGCTCGTATACGAGTTCATGTCAAATAAAAGTCTTGACAAGCATTTGTTCGGTACGTTGCTGTCATCAAACCTGTGTGGTTTTCAACGATTCAAGTTGTTTTAAATAATTAGGTGTATTGTTTCAATTATTTGCGTCGATTCGAGGGTAACAAATTACACTTTATTGGAGATCCACAGGAGAGATACGAAATGCTTTGAGTTGGGAAAACCGTTTAGACATTATAGTGGGCACAGCTCGAGGTCTCTCATATCTGCACGAAGATTCGAACATGCGCATTATACATAGAGATATCAAATGTGCAAATATACTTTTAGATGAGAGATTTCATCCTAAAGTAGCAGATTTCGGAACGGCTCGATTCTTTGGAGAAGGCGATACCCATGATTCTACGGAAAATTTGGCAGGAACAATGTAAGATGTGCTATTCATTTCTTGCTTTTTTACATCGCGAGTTGTTCAATTCAGCGATTACTTAGTCTTATCAGATCTTTTCAACGGGCAAATCCAAAAATTTATTTATAACTTCCACAAATTTGTTATGAGGCAGAGGCTATATTGCGCCTGAGTATCGCATCCATGGGCAATTAACGGAAAAAGCTGACGTTTATAGTTATGGTATTATGGTTCTTGAGATCGTGTGTGGGAGAAAATGTCTTGATGCAAGATTGGATGCCTCTATGCAGTTTCTTTTGGAATGCGTGGGTATGTAGTGTATTAGGAAAGCTTGGTTCCATGATTACGATAAGGAGTTCATTTACAATCACGGGATTCAAAACCATGTATTCATAATTTTGCTGATGGTGCAGGTTTGGAATAAATTCCGACATGATCAAGTTTCGGATATTGTTGACTTGTCATTAGAGGGGCACTACCCAAGAGAGCAGGCACTTAGGGTGATCACAGTTGCACTTCTCTGCACTCAAGGCCAATGGGCGCTGCGGCCCGCAATGTCAAAGGTTGTGTCGATGTTAACCAACAATTCAGAGATTACGGATCAGCCAACACAACCGGATTTCATAAATGGCGGTGCAGGGAGAAGTGCGAATGCCAGTAACATGGCGAGCTCAAGTTGTACATCTCACGGATCTGTGTAAGATTTTGAGATGCACTGATCTAGATTTGCAAAACAATAAACAAGCTTGCAAGAGAAGGAAGAAAGCGAGCAAGAATTGAGAAAAGAATGAATTGATTCTTCAATATTAATTTTAGAATAAATACATAAAAGCAACTAAGTTAAGCTTAGTTGTACATGCAATAACTAAAGCTAACTAAAGCTAGCTAAAGCTAATGTGTACATGCAATAACTAAAGCTAACTAAAGCTTAGTTCTACATGCAATAACTAAAGCTAACTAAAGCTAATGTGTACATGTGCCACATGCAAGCAATAAGTTAACTGGAGCTAATCTAGGTGCATGTACACCAACACAGCTGGTCTAAGTGCATGTACGTGTATGTACACCAACACAGCTAGTCTAAGTGTATGTACACCAACACCCCCCCTTAAGCATAACTTAGGTGAGTGTGATGAAAAATGAATGAGTCCCGACAACACGGCCATTTTAGGTACCCATATACAATGCATAAAAAAGAAGGAAAGAGGGAAAACCCAGTGGGAAGAAAACCCCCCCTCAAAAATATAATGCAAAAGTAGAGAAAAGACAACTGCTAGGCAGTCGTGTCCTTCACCCCGAGACGATCTCGCAGGAATTGAAACTTCTGCTCAGTGAAAGTCTTGGTGAAGATGTCAGCAATCTGCTCGAAACTAGGACAATACTGAAGATCGATGATCCCATCATGAATGAGTTCTCTAATGAAGTGCATGTGGATCTCGATGTGTTTGGTATGCTGCCACTGCACTGGATCTCTGCAAAACTTTAGCGTACTTTGATTATGGCACCTGATGACAGTTGGATGATGGACACTAATCCCAAGCTCAGATAGGAAATGTTGTAGCCAAATTGCCTGAATAGTTGCATTGACTGCTCCTCTATACTCGGCCTCTGCTGATGATAAAGCAATGGCAGCCTGCTTCTTACTTGACCAACAAATTGGGCCAGATCCCAAACTAAGTACATAACCGGAAGTAGACTTGCGATCAATGGCGTCGCCAGCCCAGTCTGAATCTGTGAACCCG
>APFE030418435.1:0-11825 GCA_000404065.3 Pinus taeda
CATCAGCGTTAGTAGATAAACGTTGCTTCAGTCGATCTCCGTGAGCTTGTGAAAGTAGCGCTTCATTAGCACTTTTACCCCAGTACATGTATCAAGTTCAGATCTGATTGTTGATGGTGAACAACGATCAGGCACTTGACAGGCTGAAATCATTCACTGGCGACTCCAACTAGATCCAGACACTCCAACGCATGCTGATCTGTTCATGCAATGGTAGGGTATGTGGTAGACCCTGCACTTTGTGAAGCTCTAAACGAAGTTAGAGAGTGGTTAGTAGATATTGAAATTAATGAAGAATTTTTCAGTATTTTCCTTCAATGTTTGAAATCTCCGGAGTTTCATCTTGAAGGCAAAACTAGATTTGGTGAGTTAGTTGTTGAAAGAGTTGAAAATGAGATTCAGTATCTCGATGAGCAGATTTAGTCATACAATTTCCAAGACCCTAAAAAGTTTTTGGAAATCCTTCCTCTATCGCAACAAGAAGTCATAGATTTGCCTACAGATATTTATATTGACAATGTGCAGCTGGAAGTATGTCTTGCAGAGTTGGGGCAGCCAACAGAGTCCGGCTTCCGTGATCCTATTGCGGCATATATGGACATCTTTCTCAGTTTGATGAACAAATCAGGCTGTCTTTTCCGTGACCAGGGTCATTACTTGCATGAAGGGCTGCCAACAATTGCATCTGTGTCCTCGTGGCAGCATGCTCAAGCGGCTTCATTGTCAGGTTTACTCGAATGGTTAATATGGCATTTTAGCATTACCTGATCTCTTGTTTATACAGCAGATTAGAGTAGCTTTGTAAATAAATAAGCTAGCCATAAGGGCAGCATGTTGTTTTAGTTGGCTTGAAGATTGTTAAGTTGTTTTTTCAGTCATTTCAGTCTTAAGATCAAATCAGTTTGAGTTCAGTTTTAGTTGTGTTGATGATGACTCCATCGCCCAATGGTGGAGGCACGGTCTGCTCTCCCAAAGTTCTGCGGTTCTTGGCACCTCCAGGAAGCTGCAGCTGCCATCCCAAATGGAGCCGATGTTAGACTCCGTCTCATCTCAGAGATTGATTCTTCTTCAAAACCCTGTTTTGAAGAAGAAATCATTAATGTGTTGTTTCAGATTATGTATTTTGTCTCCAGCTATTCAACTAGTAGCGACTTCAAGCTCCTACCTCTGTTAAAGTAAAAAGAAAACAAAACATCATCAGCAATCATGTCCATTTATTTGATCTGGTCTGACTTTTGGCATCAAGAATGGACGTAACATGCATTCATCTAGATGGTAATGCTGATGCAACCTATACATTACAGGAAAGTTCTCAGCCTTGTCGTGTTGGAATTTTATCTCTGTTCTCAATTCATGACAAAACACACCTCAAGTTTCTTCAGAAGATTAAAACTTCAGGAATGTTTGATATCAAATGGAGACCAAGGAAAGGGAACATGCAGCCTCATCTTCTACAAGCTGATTCACATGGTAACTTGACAACTTATTGTCTAGAAACTTCAGGGATGATGTCTGAAGATGAAGTTCAGGTGACTGACAATGTTAAGATAAAGGAACTTGTGAGTGAGAATGTTAGTTGCTTTTTAATGTGCCTTACTGTGGATTGGGACCAGTTTGATGCTAGCCTTTCTTCAAATATTGCAGTAGGCCTTTCAGATGGTTTAGTTTCGTTGTCAGTTTGAGCTTCGTTTCGTTGTCAGTTTGAGCGAAGCTCAGATGCAAATAGAACACACTTGGAAAGCTCACATGTTTGAAGTCTGGACCGTTGCTTATAACTCCCAGCAGCATGATATCTTGTATAGTGGTGCTGATGATTGCAATTTTTGTGGTTGGGACTTGCGAAAAACCAATATTTCGAAACACAAAGAGCCATCGAATGGGAATATGCAGCATTCAGAACTGTCCAGCAGCAGGAGGGATCTTTTTCTTCATAGTTGACCGGTTTCTTAGATTCTCGAAGAGATGTTGATTTACTGTTGGCAAAGTGCCTTCCATGTGGAAAAATCGAATTGGTTATATAAAAGCCACCAGGTTTGTGCTACCATGCGCTGAGTTTTGTCTTTATCCGAATAAGAAATTTATCTTGGCTACAATGGCATCAATTTAGTGTGTCATCCAGCACATACGATGGCAGAGGAATTTGTGATTGCAAAGTGCCTTCTGGAAAATGTTGGTCAGCTTTTTATTAATTCATTAAACAGGCAGAGTTGGGAAGCTTTATTTTATTGATCTGGATGGGAGTAAACGACACGAGAGATCAATAATAGCTTGTTGGCTTTGAAGGGGTGCATTCGGGCTTTTGACAATGATCATATCCGCATTCCTTTCCGAGGAAGTAAATTGACAGAGGTGCTTTGTGACTCGTTTGTGGATGATTCATGCACAGTTATGATCTCTTGTATTTCTCCAAAGGCAGGCTCATCTGATACACCGAATCCAAAGGCAGGCTCATCTGATACACCGAATACACCCAGATATATGGATAAGGGCATGTGATTGTGGACGTGGTGCTGTCTTCTTTTCGGGTGCAAGGGGAGTAGTTGTTAAAGGAAATGATCAGGAAACTCTAAATGCTGTGAAAGGCACAGTGCTGGAGAGATTCAAAGAAGATCGTAGTTTGTTGAATATGATGGGGATTGCAAATTCAAGTGATCAGTGGACTGGATTATGCAGCAATTCAGTAGTGCAAAGATTGTGAGAAGGCTTCTCCAGGTGGCATATTTGATTGTGACATTTATGATTTCACTTATTTCACAGCTCTCCTCTCTCCCTTAGACGTTCCTATGTACTTTATGGTTACCCCTCGTCATTGTTCTCTTTCTGACACCTTAATTGCCAGCGGAATCCATTATGGATGAGACCCATAATTTTCTTTCATATGCTACCCGAGTTCACCCAATTGTAAATGATGGCAGGCGTGGAGCAAAGCATTGGTTTAGATGTGGAATATTATTGTAGACGCTGTGATAAAAAGACAAACCTGATGATGCTTGTCGCATCTGAATCTCTGGAAGTACGCGCTGATGTTGAGAAGAATTTGTGTCTTGCTTTACGCATCATACAGGGTACAAGGCAGATTGTGAGGAGGAAGAGGCAAAAGAGAACCACTTAGTTAGAAACATAGACATCTGCATGGGTGTCTATCAAGGTCAATCACAGAAAATAGAATTTGGCATTTACTCACATTATATCTTGCACTGATACCCCAGGGGGAAGGATAGCGCCGCTGTCCCATAAAATTGGTCATAAAAATGATTCCTTTTAAATAGAAGACAAGAGTGAAGCTTACAATGATTTTACAGAGGTTAACATCTCTAGCAAAATACTAAGTTTGGTCTAGTGATTCATGAAACGTCTTACTTTGTTCCCCTTATTAAATTGTGCGATATCACTCAGAATAGTTAAGATACTCGGGATTTTCTTGTCTACTGTTCCATGAAAAGGATAGAGATTAAGCCTGCAATTCGTGAAATTGATACAACGATCTGGGCAGTACACTGCAGAAGGTTGGCATTTTCATGATTTGTGGCTTTGCAAACAAAAGCTACGATCTTGATGGGATGAAACTGACCCAGCTTTGACCATGATAGGTGGGACCTCACCTTTAACATTAGCACAAGCTGAGATTGGCAATATCTTCTTATGTATGTTCTTATGTATGAAGTATACGTGATGTAAAGAATCAGTGTACTTTTAGCTATCTATTCTAGATGAGAGGGAAGATTAATCGTTTGCATATAAACGTGGCAGTTGTTGCAACATTGAAGATGTTCGTTTCATCTAAGGAAAATATGCGGCATAAAATCTGGACAGGGACCATTTATGGCATTGCAGTGACATCGTAAAGGCTATGGTTGTGCTCACCATCCCGATTCTCTTGAGGAAGACGAAGAAGCTGGCATTCTAAACAGAAAGAGCAATCTTTTCCCACTTATTTTAGATTGTATTTTTAATAAATGATCAGGTCCACAGAAAATTACATTCACAGTACCTATATTTGAACCATGTCCACCGCAAATACTACCTATGGGCCATTTGAGACAGCGCAGGCCGATAAGAGCACTCAATGAATACAACTGGCACACAAGTGTGAAATTGTTAAAGATTTCGAGCAGAAAACAAGGAGGGATTGCCTATGTTATTTTTAGCAAAGGGAAGGACACCTGTAATGCCACCTATTCACCAGATTTGCCTCGAAATTAGCCAAATCATCAACGGATCTCAGTGGAAGGAGCGCCATTCTCTCTTCAAGAAGCGCTGATGGTTTTGTTTTTAGTTTATTTTGTTAATAATGATAAAAACAGATGCCGGGTCTGGGGTTGATTGGTTTTCCCCCCAGCTGTATTTTGTTTCATATTTTTGTGATGTTAGTTAAAACAGCGCCCCTGTTTTGGGCAGCAGTTTTATTTTTTCTTGTATTAAAAATGTCATTTGTAGAGAGTGAGGAGGGGAGAGTTTTCTGAGTGCAGGGAGCTGCTGGAGCGTAGCAGAGCTTTCTTGTACAGTCTTTGACAGAGAATTTAATGGAATTTCATAGCTCTGTTTGCTGAGATTCATGTGGTATGTTGATTTAGCATAGGTTTTCCCTTTGTCTCATATGTAAACTGTAAAACTGTCATGTTTCATTCACCTCATGATCATATCTAATGGAGCAAATGAAGTGTTTAGGTAGGAATTCATAGTATTGTATGCTCCTCCTATAAATTTGCTCATATTCAATGTTTTCTCCTGTTTAAGGAGGATTCAAAGTATTATTTGCCCTCCTTAGCTCCTCACCAGTCTTGCCATCCCATTTAAAATCTAGATTTGGTGTTAAATTGCTTGCCTACCTTGCCTCGGTTAATAATCTGTGTAGTCATTATATTTCTCTGTTCAAGCTGTGATTTTTCCCATGCAGCCTAGAAAAGCCCCGTCATTTAATTAAAAACCCCAAGCAAACCTTCCTATATAAATTTACTAGCCTAAAATCCTTGTTTCCTAATTGGTCAGCTTATCATATTGAAAGATCTACCGAATCTGACCCGAGAGAGCCTTCTCATACCTCGTAGGGCTAGCTACGAGGTGAAATGGTTTGATGTAGCCTTGAGAGTTTGTCTATTTCAGCCTAGGTGAATTCCAAGCGCTAACAGGTTGTTCGACCAAGGAAAATACCTTGTAATTTAATCAGCTTGTCATTAGGGCCATAGAGTACCCATGTTGCAGAAGAAAGGTTTCATGTGCTACGGCAAGCACCATCAGCAAAACAAATGTAATGGCTTGACGACATCTGTAAACCAAGTGGAACATGGGGTACGTAGAAAAACACATGTCTGCAAAGCAAACAAACACACCAAAAATAAAAAAATGCACACTAATGAATTAACACAGTAATGTACAAAAGGTAAATTTACATGGATGACCTCGTGTAAAAAGTTCAGATGGAGTCTGTTTTCAGACTCGGGTAACCAATCAACAGAGAATAAAACTAGATTTTTACCATTGACATGACATGTAAGCATCGACTCAACCAAGTAATAGAGTGAAACTCATAGAAGGCTATGCCCCCATGCCCCTTGGGCGAGTGAGGGTTACGAGTCATAAAACAAAAACCCCACTGCAATAATGGCAAAATGGTAGACACTCGGTGAAAAAATATCATGAAAGGAGGCATGAAAAACTTGATCTCATGAGGAGGAAAAGGTGCTCCCAGTTAAAAGATTTTGAAAAATTTAGGGTGAAATGAATTGCCAATGGGTAGGGTCGCAGTGATGTTCCCCATATCACCCTCTGACAAGACTTCATGCACTAGGATAGGTGTTTGAAGTGGAGGTGTAGGACAATGAGAAACAAACGCTTCAAGATAGGAAGGCATATCATTGATGTTGGGAAGAAATGAAGAACAATGATGTAGACCGTTCCATGGAGTTTCGTCCAAATACATGACCTCAATGATACTCTTGTTGGTGGGGAATGTCTCGTTCAAAGGATCCGGAGAATCCCAAGAACCAAGCCAAGGAGATGGCACATAAGTGTCCAGGTTCATACTGTAAATAGTATGAATTTCTGAAGTGGTCATCAAAGCCAAGAAAATTTCTTTATAATTTTTCTCCAATGGAATTAAAGGCATAGCATCGCCAAATAAATCAATTTGATCTGGGGTAGGGATAATCCAAGGATCCATAGAGGTTGAGATCATATTGATTGAAGTAAGATTCAAAGGTGGGAGAGTAAAAGTATCCATTAAAGCAGAGTCTTTGAAGAGACCGGCTCCCACACTCTTGTAAGGAATCTCAGTATTTCCCATGTAAGGGAAGTTTCCATTTGATGAACCAGAAGAAAAGAAGGACAGTTGATCAACAGTGACAATTTTTTCTTCATGAGGAAAACGAAGCACGCGGAACAAAGAAGACACTGCAAAAAACATAGTGTGGATCCAGCTTCGCTTGAGAATAAGGTTGTAGCTGAGATTTGCATCTACAACTTCTACTTCTAATTCAACAGTCTTTCCTTCTAATGTAATCAACAAGCTCGTGAGAATACCATAAGGACGTAAGCCTCTGCCATTAAAGGCTTCCAAGGTGTTTGGAGACTAGTTAAGAGTAGGAGAGCCAATGGCCTTCCAACATGAAATAAACATGATGCAAGTAGACGCACCTTCATCAATAATAGTCTAATCTATTGTATTTCCTTTGATAAGAACCTGTATCAGAAAAGTAATCTAATAAGGATGATGAGGCACGTGGTTTTCAAGATCGAAGGTAATCAGACTCGAATCATAAGGAGAAATAGCACCTATAGCAAATAGCAGTGACTTCCACTATGTTGGACAAGATTGGAGAACGTCCAAGGCAAACATTGTTGAACGTGCCTGAGCTAAATCCTCAACAAAATTGTTATGTTGCGCAACTCTAGCATTCAGATTTAAGAGATGATTTCCGAAGAACACCTTTGGGAGGTGGTCGGATTACAGACTTGTTGTTAGGGCACTCAATATGGAGAGGACCAAAACTAGACGGAGTAGAAGTAGAAGGAATATTGGTGACTTCTTTCTCCACTGTCTTCTTATGCATGGTTTGATAGTCCTTAGTTCGAGTAGCAATTGAAACAGGTGATGAACCTTGCATCATGAAAACTTGGGAACCTAAGGAAATAGAGGACTGCGGTTGGTCCACCAACTGCGTCTACTGAGATGGAAAAGGTTCTTTTAATACAGTCAGAGTCCCTTTAAACAAGCGATTAAATTCAGAATGTTAGGGAAAATCCTTGGTGTAATGATCCTCCTGGCAAATTAGGCAAGGATGCTTCGTCTTTCTCTTAGAAGCATCATCAGCAAATGATTTAGGGGAGTCTTGTTTTGGGGCATCGGCTTTGGCTTTACCTTTTCCCTTCTTCTTACCTTTAGAGTCCTTATCTGCTGTGTAGACTGAACAACATGTACCTCAGAGGTATTACCATGACTGGATGAATTTTTTGAGGGATTATTGGAACCAGTGCTTGAGACAGATTTCTGCTTCGAAGAAGATTTCATGGAAGTCTGAGACACGGAACCAATCATACCATCAATAGGTGGTGTATCACGAGACTTTGATGTTGTCAGATTCAATGATGGAATCAGAGCATCAGGGAACATCTCATACAATGTGCTAGGTTATGAATAGACTAAGTACAGATACTGAGTACGGGCGATAGCTTGCTCTTCAGTAACACATCCACCCATAGTTATGTCATTAGAAATCTTGTTAACGAATGATTTTGTGAACCATTCTCTCAAAAACTCATCAGAAATCTCAAATTTGATGAGGCAACGTCGACGTCTCCGTTCATGATTATGATCAGAAATGTGGGTGGTAAACAAATGAGTGTCAGTTTCATATCGAATCGGAAATTGGAAATGAGTGAGGAAAGCCATAGCCAAAGAGTTTAAGTCAGCATAAGTACCTCAAGCAAACTCAATATACCATTTAGCGGTAGCACCTATGAGAGTTATCTGAAAGAATAAAAGACAGATAGAATCATCAACATACAAATTGGAGGAGCACCAGAGGTGATATGTCATCACATGGGCTTGTGGGTCCTCCTTATCTTTTCCCTCGAATTTGGGGCGACACTTGGAATTTTCGTTGGAATCGGAGGCCACTAGGGCGAATGAAGAATGGGATCATTCATGAGCCTCAAGAAATCGGGAAACTCCAACATAGCCCAGAAAAGAAATTATGTGTTGAATGACATATAGGGCCTTTGAGGATACCCAAACTGTAGAGTCCATCCTTGCTGGTAAGGATTTTGGCCCCATAGTAGAGGATTTGTCCATACGGGACCTTCTTTTGTCCCCACTAAGGGTTACCTTGACCATAAGGTGGATTTAGTCAAGGGTAGACTTGATATTGTCCTACCATAGGTCGTTGATTAGCATTGTATGCGGCATATGGGTTATAAGGTTGTTGAACCTATTGACCCTAGACGTAAAGAGATTTACGCTGTTGTAGGGGTTTACCATGGGCTTGCAAGGGCTAACCTTGTTGATATGCATATAAAGCTTGTTGCTGCCAAGGTTTACCTTGTTATTTCAAAGGTTGACTTTGTTGCTATAAAGGTTGACCTTGATGTTGCAAAGATTGGCCTTGTGAGGACAAAGGTTGAGAATACTGTTGAACAAATAGAGGTTGTGGTTGCAAAGGTTGTTGCGACTGCAGCAAAGTTTTCTCATATTGTTGTAAAAGTTTCCCTCACTGTTGCAATGCTTTCCCTTACTACTACAAAGATTTCCCTTGTTATTGTGAATGTTGCCCTTACTGTTGCAACAGTTGTCCTTGTTGCTGCAAGGGTAGATGGACAGTTCCTTGGGATATACCCTAAGGGTATTGATAGTTCCCGAATTGAATCTGACCATATCCACTAGGAATAGCGGATTGACCAGGCTGGACATAAGCTCCTACTTGAGGAATGTAAGATGGATTAACAAGGCTTGTGAACCATATGGGACATAAGCTTTTTGGAGTGGAATCTAATCCATATAAGGTTGTTGATATTGGATGTTACTTGACCTGGATGGACCAGCAGGGTTAGGAATACTATCATAATAAGGTTGATTAACTCCAACCATGTGAGTTTGTAATCCACTCACATTGGTTCCATTTAACAAAATAGGAGTATTTGGATATTTCCCCCCAGGTGGTGGCACATTCTATCCACTTGAAGGAGGGGAAAAAGAACCTACCGAAACCTGACCTGAAATAGTCCGTTGTACCGGAAGGGTCGATTGAAACGATGAGATAGGCTATGACGGAATGGTAGGTTGAACAAGAACTGAGGTGATAACAGTTTGTACATAAGTTCAAAAGGTCGCATTTGGAAAGAATGGACCTGATGTATGCATAGCATTTGAAGACCAAATGGATTTTTGATACAATGACAAGGCACTAGGAGTACTTGAAACTAACTAAGCTAGAGTGGTATAACCATGTGGCAACATGGGTCCACTAGTTTTAGGAAAGGTGAGAGATGGGACTCTTCCTGTATAAGGAAAGACTTCTGGAGGAAATTCATACCCTTGCTCATCATCGACATGGGGAGTATGGGTAGTGGAAACTTCTAGATGACCTGGAGAAGAGGTTGGGATATCACCTTCTAACTCCATAGATGGAAACCACTGGTGACGAGGAACTCGAGATGTACGAGGAGATAACTCCAAAGGAATACCAGGCCAATCATAAGGATTGTAAGGAAACTTAGGAGATATCACAATAGAATCGAATAATGGATTTGATGAATAGACAAAAAGCCTCTGCGGACTCTCAGGGGTCTGAATAGGATTCTCAAAGGTATCTAGTTCAGATTCTTAAGGTGACCAGGAATCTGATGGAGGTGGAAGAGAAGACAAAGGTTGGATACTTGGAATAATCCCAAGTTCAAAATCTTGATCCTCAAGTGACTGAGGAAGCTTTGAATGAACTCCTTGGGAGGACCCTTCAGTGTCAGAAAATGAAGGGGAACTATGAGATGAACTCAATCGTTCAACCATGATGACTTCCTCTCAAAAGCAAAAAAGGAAAGGAAATTCATTTAGGGTTTTTAACAATCTTGAAATTAACAAGGAATTACTCAATATTGATCCAAGAAGTAATTGCTTGGGTTCGACATGTTTATCATGGGCAGTTATTTTTAGAAACAAAAACTTTGCCTTTTCATCTTTTAAGAGTCGAGAAAAGGACGAAAAGGTGACTCTAGTCACTTTCGATGATTTAGCAAGCTTGAAAGGACAAGTTTCTTGATGATATTTTCAAATTTAAAGAGTCAAAAAATATCTAAATGACTGCTCAAGTGAATCTAGGTAAGAGGAGTACCAAGTAACCGTGAACTACAATATACACCTCTTAAAAAAAAATTACCAAGGACTTGGCGTACATGCAAGAAATCTCCCTAAATGTTGTGTTCGGTGTATCACGTTTATAGGGCGGCAGACTCGGCTTCCTATGGCTAAAGGTTTGCAACCTATGGGGGTCTTCCTTTATATGCATGATGGTATGGGGAGTACAATTCCATGCTAGCATTGTCTAATGATGAAATGAACAGCAACTGCTAAATTTTAAAGACGTCGGAACACGTCTCTAGCCTAGACCACTAAATATGAACGTTAATGTTTCAAATGCTCCTTAGATTAATTCATATATTTTAAAGGTAATCTTGGAATTATGTTTCGATTTCAAGGCCTTAACAATGTTACCTGTTCCTAAAATGAAAACTAGATGATGAAATGAAATCCTTCAATTCGATGAAA
This sequence comes from Pinus taeda, assembly GCA_000404065.3. Lineage (NCBI taxonomy): Eukaryota > Viridiplantae > Streptophyta > Pinopsida > Pinales > Pinaceae > Pinus > Pinus taeda. Next base: position 10,757 of record APFE030418435.1, read on the forward strand.
GTTATCTATTTAGGGAATAAGATCACCCAAATCATGCATCAAACCAAATGCAAAAGTGCATTCATTAAAATCTTCAAACGCTAAATGAAAAATATGAAATATAATCTTTCATATGATAAGAAAAATGCAATGCAAAAACATACCTTAAAGAAAAACTACCTTAAGATATAATGATGATTTTTTCTCTTTTTCAAAATGCAACAAATGTAATCTAGTGCAAAAGTAAAAGCGAATGCAAGCAAGCCAAAAAATATGAAAATCTCTTTCACAGTAATAATTTAAATGCAACTCAAAATGCTTCGAAAAATATGAAAAGATAAACACTTTCACTTTCAATTTTTGAAACATGAAACTCAAAGCAAACACTTCCTTTTGATTTAAATGAGACAAACAATTTGTAATCTATTGTTTGTCAAACGGAACTTATGTGACTTTCATAGTATCTACTAATGAAAACAACTTAAGACACAAGAACCAAAAGTGATCTATAAAGGACGTCTTAACACACAAATACTCTTTAACACAGGCAATTGATCTCTAATCTTTGATGAGAAGACCAACGAATGGACGAAGGTTGACCTAGAAGACCTAGACACCCTAAAAGGTTAATCAAACTTCAAGCACACTCAAACCAAGTTAAAAGGTGATTGCAATCAGACAATAAGAGAGTCAACCAAGATCACACTGGTAAATCACTAGGAGAAGGCCAATAGAACTGAAAATAAGAAGACAAACCATAAATTTCTTAATCTTATGCAATCATCGCACCTATTAGGGGGAAAGTAGCAATCATCGCTACTGTAATCAACAAAATTGTGATATCATCACAACTGTCAGGTTCAAAAACATAATGGTCGAGAAAAGCAAATAAAAAAACACAATATCTTCAAGAACAGCTCAAATCAACAACCTTCAAGCATTTACCAAAAATTGAGACTAACTACATACAAACAATGAGGTATAACAATGAATGGTTGATCAAACTTGTCAAAAGACAAGGTGAAGAAATGGAAGGAAAGGGTCATAGGCTCCCCAACGGAGTTGCCATTTTGTTGACAAGGTAAATCCT
>APFE030418446.1:0-14946 GCA_000404065.3 Pinus taeda
GGTTTAATTCATGATAATGCAATAAGAAAACCTGAATCATCACACACTGGAAAGGAAGAAAGAAAATGCTTCAATATTCAAGAATACTCACATCAAAACAAAGCATGAACCACAACTGTTGAAGTGTCAACTGTCATTCAGATTCATGTTTCTTGAAGTTACATCATCAACATTCAATTGAACCTAAATGGAATCTCCAACATGTGTTAGTCCATGATACACTAAGTAATTCCCTAATTACATTTTTTATTGAAAATGATACCCTCAGTAATTCCCTAATTACATTTTTTTATTGAAAATGATTCCCTTGCTTGATGGGAAGAAAACACAACAATCCATGCAATGTTAATACCAACTAACCATAGGAGATAGCACAGTCTTCTCTACAACTAATTTGATAACATCCTTTTTTTGGAAATCTTCACATAAATACATAGTATTGCATTTGTTATTACTACATTGATGTGAGATAGGTATCTGGTTATTACGTTTATGTGACATACAATCACCCACTTTTCACCCCCAACAACATATTGAACCCTAATTTGTCTTTACCTCCTTGTACCTGCATAATGACTTTCCATCAATAGTGAATTAATATTGTATTTTGATATATTTATGTTTAGCATTTCATACTTTTATAAGTGTTAATTCACCTCTATCTTCAAAATTTTGGGTTTTTGGGTACCTTTTATGTGATATCTAGAGCTTCCATTCAAGCCTAATTGAAAACTAAGGATGTGATGTTATGTCATGTCATATTTTCCGATAAAATTTTTAATAAGGAAATTGAAGCTCGGACAACACCCCTAGTTTTTAAATCATAATGCAGAGAGAAAGTGAACATGGTCAGCGAATCAAACAAGCCCATTTCTGTTATTGTAATGTACACATTTTCCATCTTTTCCTTGATATACAAGAATTCCATAGAAACTTACATTTCTTGGTCATAGTTCACATGTCTAATAATTGGTACTCTACCTATATTCATGCATCTCATTGGTTGAAAGACTTTCTTGAATATTTGTATGTTCAACTCCTTTTCTTTATCACTGAAAATTTGTAGGGACTTTCAAGTTAGCCCCAAGGCATACCTTTGTTGAAGTATCTAAGTTCCTTCACAAATACATATTTCAAAATTTTGTCATTGGTATGGTCCACACCATAGTTTATCTTTCGTCAAATTTACACATAACGTTGCAAAATGGTATGGGGAGCTTGAAACTCTTATCGCGTTTTATTGCATCCATGTATCTACTCAAAAGGAAATTATAAATCTGGATGCAAGGCAAGGCAATATATTATGTCATTGGTTGAATGAGTATCCTAAAATTATAGAAATTTATATCTCAGAGTTTATTGAGTAACTCCTACATACAGTAACATAATTGAAAGAAAGTAATATTTCTATCATTTTTGCACATCGTTTTTGCACTATCTTCATGAAAATAACTATAACTTGCCCACAGAACTTACCAATGTTAATAATACTATTTCCCTAGGGGTTGAATGTGGGCACATAATCAAGCAAATATGCTCTTGAATGTCTATTCTACTTGCATCAACGAGTAACTAGACTGAGTTAATGGGAAATAATCCCTAGACTATGGAATTTGAAACACTTTCTGAAGGACTACGTATTAAGGAAATTATTTGGTTTCCAAAGACTACCTAATGCTACCACTTTGTAGAGGAGGTTCAACACATTCACATAATTATTTAGTTTTATTCCTCAGAAGAGACATTGACATAGTAGACATGCACCACTCCGGAGAATCACTTTTCTGCATTTGTACTCCCTAGCATGGTTTCCTACTCAATGTTGTGAATTTCTTATATGTGAAGAACAATAAATATGATATACAGATGTACATGTCTATTAACTTTAATACATCAACTATAAAAAAAGACAATAGTTCAGCTAAATACTTAAACAAATTTTATTTATTCATACTTCTCATACACATATCCTTGCATTAAAATCTCAATAATGAAAAAAGTAATTAGTCAAGAGTAACCAATTCTAATAATTCAATCAAGTAAATAAAGAGAAAAATATTCTAATTTCCATGAAAATGAGAAAGTGAATTAAAGACAATGCCATAATCATTAAAACCCAAAAAATTGGTAAATCATGGTAAGCCAAAATTATATTAAGAAGATATAAATTTAAAGTACTACACAATATACTTCCTTAGCAAAATTAGAACCCCTATCTCAGAATCATGCTACTGTTTATATCCTTTCCAAGTTTTTTTTTTTTGACTTAATATCCTAACAATAAAAAAACTACGAAATTAAAAATGTGTCTTGATTTTGACAAAACAACAAGTCCTTAGCCTATTCACATAATTCCCATAGAAACTTCATTGGACAATTTCCCCCATGAGTAAGTATATAGGAGGTGTGCAATTTGTGCAAGAGGTTCATGTTACATATTGACCCAACACTCAAATATACACACTTCGATGATTGGAATTCCTTCAACAATTATATTGCTAACTAATTTAGCCACGAGCAAGAAACTTTGTGGTTTGATGAAAAATCTCCACATAATATCCAAGTCAATATTTCAAATCAGTTTAATATTATTTTTCTCTTCCTCTTTCTACTTCTACATCTTCTTTCTAAACAAATTCACATATGGTAATTCATCTTATGAAATATATTATCCAAATCCCATATCTATGACTACCAACAACACATATGGCATCAATAGATAACAAATTTTCATGCAATTTTCATTGGTTCTTGTGAATCAAGAAAGTTTTTTATGCTTTTAAACTATTTCATTTTATAATACATGTTGGAATCATGATTACCGTTACACCAAAACATGTAGGTGTTAGTAAATGGATGCATCAACAGAGTTAACGGATCCATGAGAGGTGGTTAAGCCATATCACAAAATTATCCAATACTCAACAATCTCCCCCCAAGAGCAAGTCAATTGTGATTCAAACTTGAGGCCTTTGGCTCTTATACCACTTGTTTCTTATTATGATGAAAATAAGATAACCTACTTTATTGCAAAAGTTTGTTTGTGAGAGAACACTCACAAGAAGCACCAACTTATTTGATTGTTTGCTAGCACCAACTCCCTTCTTTTGTAGACACCTGTTCAACTTACCAGAAGCACCAACTTCATGGATTTATTAAAAGCACCAACTTGCAACTTCTTGGATTCACACAAGAACTAACTTGCAGGAAGAAACAACCCCAAATATATACTCAGACACACACTAAGGTGGAATCACCAACTTCCTATATGTATTCTCTAACCCACACTCAATAAGGAATCTAATGTCCATTGTAAATGGCAACTACTCTCCATGTTTTAAGCTGTTCCTTCAACCACTTGACCCTTATTTCTCCTTTGCATTTGGCCCTCTATGTTGCGTTGCATCATTCACTCATACTCAGTCCTTGTCATAGTTTTTTCAATTTGTAGCAACATGCATTCTCTCACATAGCTCTCTGCTCTCAACCCTCTTCTTCTGCACAAGTACTCTAAGCCTCTTCTTGCAGCACAAACACACTTGGCCTCTTCTTAGTAAAACAAGCACACTCTTGGCCTCTCTCTATAGCCCTGGAACACTTGGCATTTTCTTAGTAATGCACACACTCATATCCCTCCTCACAGTTGTCTCAACAATGTTACATCCCACCCCTCTGATCCATTGTAATCCTAGTTTTTTTTTTTTTCGTATGTTGTAAAGGGAACAATGTTGTCTCGAGAGTCATTATGTCATCCACACTACCCAAGAGTGTACACAAATGCATGTCATCTCATACTACATGAAAGAGTACTTTTGCGTGGATATTCATGTTGTTGTTACATCTAGTTACTTGATCACTGTAACACCATTAATTTAGAGAATGGGCACATGAGCATTTATCCATGCTCAGAATTAATTGACAGTAAAAACTATGTTCTCTAACAAGGCTCTCCATTCTTCTTAATTTCCAATGGAGCTTATATTGTACTTCAACATGGAATCTATATGCTTTGGTAAAATATACATTTGTCCTCGGGCCATTTTTCTCATTTAATTCATCCTAGCGTGCAATGAAGAACAAGAGTGGATAATTTTGTTTCAAGACACGATCCATTAATTTTCTCCTATGCATCATGGTATTTCACTGCCTTGAATCAAAGCTCTTAGAATTCACCATTGAATCAAATAGCAATTTCGGTTGTCAACTCATTCATTCTAGTTCCTAAGCACTTTTCTATAGACCCAGAGGCCTTGCCAAAACTGCATTTCCAAATTATTTGTTGACTCATTCATACCAAAGCCCACAAGATATATATCAAAAGAGCTACCAAATGTTACAAATTCCATCAATTGTTTTCCTTTAGCTCCTTTTGTTATCACCTTTACTTGTTTTCTTGCCATGGGACTAGGTGTTGTTACCACTGGTTTAAGCCTTGAGGTGCTTAACTTGTTTAAGGCTTTTGAGGGCTTATTTCCCTTTATTAACTACTCACATACCCTTAGTATTTACTTTTTGCATACACCTTCATCTGACACACATCTCATAGCTCCCAAGCTCCCAAGCCCTCGCACTTTCACATGCATTTTCTATAAAATCATTCAACTTCTCTTGGTAGGCATAGCTATCCCATCGAGTTGGCTCAATGCCTTTTTAATTGGATTATGTTGTATCAAAAAATGTCGTCAACCTGATGCCTCCCACCTAGCACTTCCTCTCTATGCACCATTACAAAACTATCAGGCTTCCCTTTATAGGCCGAGTTGTTTAGCGAGGTCCACTCCCTCACTTATCATTGGTCTTTGCCTACGTGGTTGTCAATTCCAACGTATCTCGACTCCCACTACCTAACGCTTTCACTTTGTGTACGTAAAACCATTGTCGGGCTACAACTAGTAGGATGACATCGCACAGATGTCACCTACGTCACATGTCAAAATGTGGTTGGTCCACATTTCAACCAAAAATGGGCCTTTTGGGTACTAGAAAATTCCAAAACTTCCTTCCATGTGTCACACTGCCATTGGATGGTGCTCACATCATCACCTACCAATAATATGTTACCACGTCCTATGTCAAAGGTGAGAGAAAGCATCTCGAGGCCCTTTTTGCACCGATTTACTTTATTAAATATTTTCAAGGGTCCAAGCCATTTCATAACTATCCTCTAGGATGAAGCTCTTTGATTGAAACTCTGTTATCCTTCTATACTAGCCCTCAGTGGTCGATTTGTTGGAGTAGAGACCTCCCTCTCAACTCCAATAGGTTCGTGCTTTTCCTCCATGTCCTAATGCCTATCTCATGGCACATAACATTGAGTGCCCTTTTGAAACCTTTAGGGTACATTTGTCGAGATGCCTTCACCAAGAAGCCGTCATCTACTGGTGTCATCTTGCTCAATTTGTTTGAGCACTATATCAAATCCTTCAGGGCTATACCACTAGTAACCTTCTACCGAGCTAAGCTGTAGGGTGGGATCCACCTATGGCCAATGGGAATGCTTGCTACTACTTTTCTGTCACACCAAGTCAACTTAGTCCAATTTTTGCTTCTCTTTTATCATTATTGTTGGGTTTGGCTTCTTTGCCAACTTTAGTGAATCACCAAAAAGGGTCTCCAACCACCTTTAACTTTTCTGACCTTTGACTTGAGTCAAACAACTTTAAATGGCTCTATCTCTGAAACTAGGAGGTCATTTGCAGACTTCAATATATCATTGGAAAGATCTTTATGAGCACTATCTAAGTGTTTCATATACAAAAGTATGTAAGCTGATATATTGAGGTAGAATCTCCTCCAGTCTTAGGAGACCCATCCATAGTAATCGTATTATTCATCATATTATGGCATCTCCAATAAGACTACTACTGTGATGATTCTCTACAAAATACTGCAACAATTAGGGGGACTCTGTAACAGCCTTGGTGAAAATTCCATGTAAATAAAGTTAATAAAGGTAAAGTAATAACCACGGTTATGGGACACTTATTCCAAGTTGAATGTTGGGAAAAACATCCTAGTGTGGGTGTTCATTTGATTTATTATGGCTAAGGAAATTGGAAAAGGTAATGGCAAAGGCTTTAAAAGGGAAAAATGGCATTAATTGGCATTTTATTTATGGAAATAATGGAAATTAGGAGAAAAGGAATGTGAAAGGTCATAGGTTGCAGGTGAGTAGGAAAATGAAGGAAAATAATGTAAAAATGAAGAAAATAAAGACCTCATTAATAAAAGGGCTTCTGAAGATCTGTTGGTACCTTTCGTCAATTTAGTTTTGGAGCTCTCTCTCTCTCTCACTCTTGGACACTTAGAGTTTTATTAGATCACTTCAAGATTAGATCAAGAAGAGAAAAGAAGGGAAAGGAAAGAAAGGATCGAGAAAGGAAGAGCAGGATCTAGCAACTAAAACACGATATTTTGCAGGTATCTATTTTCATGTGTGATTTCCTTGTTAGATTTAGCATGCATGGTTATGCGTGTGTGTTCTTGGTTCTCTTGTTGTCATGGGAATGGCTTTTTCTAGGTGTGATAGTGCTTTTCAACATCACCTTACCATTTTTGGACAGCCATGGTGTGATGGGTTCTCATGTTTTTGGTTGAACTAGATTGTCCAATGGATTTGAAGCCAAGTGAGGTGGTCCTTGAAAAAAATAATACGTGGCCTAGTAACCCCTAAATAAATTATGGGTTGCGGTAAAGATATATTTTGTGTTACCTCGATGGGCCTAGGAATCCTTTACTTGTGAATGGTAGGATATATGGTAAATCCTAGAGTAGGATTTACCATCCTAGAGGTGGGTTCTCTCCATGAGGCCTAAGAATTCTGGGATGGGATATATGGTAAGTGTTGGAAGGTGGACTCTCGATTGGGCCTAGGAATCTCGTGATGGGAAAATGATAAATCCTAGAGGCTGGAGTCTCGCTTAGGGCCTAGTGATCTAGTGTGGATTGCAGTAAATCCTAGAGGCTAGGAGACAAGAAAATTCCTCACGGTGTAGGTGGAGAAATCTAATGGCATCCATGCGTTTTTTAGCCTAGTGATCTAGTGATGATTACGGTAAAGACAAGTTCTATTGATGCGAGTGACATGTTGTAGCCTCTGCAAGCCCTGATTGAGTTTTTATTATGAGTCCCAAATTCATTGTTGGAATATGACATGAGGGTGATTGGCTAAAAGAAATATTTGGTTTAGCGAATCTATGGCTGGGTGGTTCTTCGAAGTCCAAAACCTAGTTGCCTTTTGCACTAATTAATAAGAGTTACCTTTCCTGGAATTTTATGAGTAAATGTACTAGTTCATATGCAAAATTTATGGCTAATGTATATTTATTATTTTTGTTTCTTATATGCTAGCTATGATTATGTTTTATGACAGTGATGATGTATAGGTTTCATCATGTTTTAATTTATAAATGAATGAACAATGGATATATGGCCTAGTAGATGATAATGAAACTAATGTGATAAGGCATCAATGCTTCTTAGTGATTCTTAGATAAGTATGAGACCCCTATGCTCAGATATGCTGTTATGACCTATAGATTGCATATTGGTGACATGTCTGACGAAATGCTTGTCTTGGCTAGTAGGGGCCTAGTCAAGTCTTTTTTCAACTATTTTCATTTGTATCATTGTTTTGATGTTGCTTATCATTCCTAAAGGTTTCATGGATATCTGGGAAGTGGCCTGAGTCTCAGCCCTAAAAAACTGGCTCAGAATCCAAGGTCGCAAGTTGAGAGCTAGTTGAAAAAGACCTATCGATTAGATGCCCATACTATGAAAGCGATTGGAGCTCCCCAGTCATATGCATTCCTATGCCATGGGAGTGACTGAGGCTCTAGTGTAGTGAAGTGTAAATTTTTCTAAGGTGTTGATCACCTGGAAGGGTTGGTTGGCTCCTATACTTTCTGTGACATGTAGAAGGTTAGATTGGTTGTGTTGTGTGAGTTCCACTTCCTTAATTGTACATGGGGATTTGAATTAGATTGTAGTAGCCTCTCATCACATGTTTAACGCAATAGGCCAATTAACTTGGGTAAATGTTGGAGGAGGGTGTTACAGAGTGGTATCAAAGTGTGGTTCACCCCTTGCATAGGATGGCCAGTGTGTTGGTCATGCATTCATGTACTTTTCACATGTGTTCCTTATACATGTGGTCAGTGTACTTGTTTCATATGTATGGTGTTGGTCATGGTTGTATTTGTGCCGCCAAGTGGAATTTGATGCTGTGTTGTTGGATGTTCTTATCATGAGTATAGTTTGGTTATGCACTAGTTATGCATGTGAGTGTTGTATGTATTTCATATGCATGCACGTTGTGCATATGTTGATAATTCATACATTGATATGGGTATAGTTTTCATGCATGAGATCATGATTTGCGGTTGATATGGTCATGCATTGATGACTGGACTATGGTTAGGATGATACCTACTGCTATTATGATTATGTTATACATGTATTGTGATAATCGGATTTACCTTGCAGATGAGATATCCTACACGAACTACACCAAGGTATGTTGATTATATTTATATTTTGGTTTAGATGAAATGGTATGTGTGACAGGAAAGAGATCAAAGATGAATAGCGGGATGGTAGACTAGAGATCAAGAGATTCTTCCTATGGATAAGATGAGCAGTGTGGTGTCGAGCACTCTTTTGACTTAGCAGACACATCAAGAATCTTGAAGGAAGAGTTAATAAGTTGCAAAGTAGATAATGATAGAATCATGTAGGCATAGGAGATACAAACAAAAGCTAATGAAGTAATCCTTTAGGGTTTGCTAGAATTGCAGAGACGGGGACCACTTTGGATCAGCCATGGATAAGAGGAAAGAATTAATGGCACATGTGGAAGTATATCTCATGGTGGGCATGGATCAGATGGGAATGAGATGGTTAGAGATGACAATCTCTTGGACACTCTCGATAGGAAAGGTTATGGACACATGTACTCTTATAATTTTGGTTTTGACAAGTGCCATAATCGTCATCGATATCATCCTTGCAAGAGGGGTGACAAGGGATATTTCCAAATGATGTTAATAAATCCAAGGCACCTACATTTGATGGGATATATCATAAATCCTAGAGATGGGGGCTCTCCATCAGTCTTAGGAATCCCAGGATGGGATATACGGTAAAACCTGGAGGGTGGAGTCTTGATTAGGCCTACGAATCCCTAGATTGGATATATAGTAAAGCAAAAATACTATAGTCTCAGTTAAGGCTTAGTGATCTAGTGTGGTTTGTGGTAAAGCCTAGAGATTAGGAGATAGGAAAATTCCTTATGGTGTAGGTGGAGAAATTTGGTTGCATCCATGTTTGTTTTGGCATAGTGATCTAGTGAGGATTGCGCTAAAGCATGCCTCTATTGATGAGGATGAGTTTGTGTAGCCTTGGGAAGCCCTCGTTGAGTTTTGGTTATGAGTCCCCCATTCATGCTTGGAATATGGCACATGGGTGATTGGTTTAAAGAAATATTTTCGTCAGACAATCTATGGTGAGGTGGTTCATGGAAGTCCCAAATTTGGTTGAATTTTTCATTCATTAATAAGAGTTCCTTTTCTGGGTATTTTAAGATTAAATGTACTAGTTCATATGTGGCATTTATGGTTGATGTATCCTTATTATTTTTGTTGTGTATATGTTGGTTACGAGTATGCTTTATGACAATGATGATGTATGGGTTTCATCATGTTTTGATTTGTAAATGAATAAAAAATGAATATATGAACTAATAGATGATAATGCAACTAATGTGATAAGTCATGAATGCTTCATAGCGATTCTCAAATAATTATGAGACCCCTATGCTCATATCTATTGTTATGACCCGTAGATTGCATATTTGTAACATGTTTGAGGAAATTCCTATCATCACTAGTAGCGGTCCAATCAACTCTTTGTTCAAATATTTACATTTTTATTATTGCTTTGATATTAATTTTCATTCTTGAATATTTCATGGAGTTCTAGATAGTGGCATGAGTCATGGCCCTGAAAATGTGGCACATAATCCAGAGTTGCAAGATTAAAACTAGTTGAAAATTACCCCAACTTCTTGCATGCCCGTGCTATGAGAGCAAATGGAGGGCCCTAGTTGCATGCATGCCCATGGAATGGGAGTGAGTATGTCTCTAGGGAGGTTAAGTGTCAAGTTGTCTCAGGGGTTTATCACCTAAAAGGGTTGGTTGGCTCAAGTAGGTTCTATGACATGTGCAAAAGGTCTGGTTGGTTGTTTTGTGTTGGTTCCACTTCCTTAACTGTACATGGGGATTTGAATAAGATTTTAGTAGCCCCTCATCACATGTTTATTAGAGTAGACTAGTTAACATGGTTAAATGTGGGAGGAGGGTATTACAAGCTCCCCTAGAGCTTGAAACATCAAGCAAATCTGTTTCCACCCAACATCCATGCCAGTTTAGTTGACATGAATTCCAACAAACTTTCCAACTGTTAGCCAACGGAAATTGTCCAACACACCTCTCCCATGGTTGTTCACATAAATTCCAACACACTCATTTCAAATAGCTATCCAGGCAATGTCAACTGTCCAATAATCTCCCCCTTTGGCATTGATGTAAACACCTCATTATTTCTCCACATTAATGGCCAATCCTCATTCTACTTCCACACTTCTCCTATCATGAGCCACAAATGGATTTCTCTCCTTTGCATGGGCCATCACACATTACTCTCCCCCTTTGACATCAATGGAAAATGGCTACAAACTTCTCCTTTTCCCTCTTATAATTACTGAGGGTCAAGCAACAAATGTGTATTCTGTTAATTTTTTAATAGGGGTACATTGTTCTTTTCTTTGATAGTTACATTTCTTCATTACTACATTAAGTTCACCATATATCATCATAACATTATTTAGATATACACCATTATTCATCAACATATGCAATTATATAGAAAGAACAACATCACCCTCATCATTAATGCATCAGAACATAAAGGAACAATAGAAGAAAAGAATGCATACACATAAAGACACCAAGGTTTGTCTGAGACTAGGGAAAAACACATTATGGGGAAACCCTTGCAAATATTCTTCTTCTTAGATCAACATAAAATAATTCAAGAAAAGAGAATACAATGATCCATAACTTCATTTATGCAACAAAATAATTATGACATCCATGAAACAACTCTAATCATGCTTGGAAACAAAACCCTGATTTTGATGGTTGAACCATGTTGTCACTAACTATAATCAACTTTTGAATACTACTGAACACCACTGTAACTAAGTAGAATATTTGAAATAAAAAATTCCCATCCATGAGTCCTAAATGCAAGGAGGAGGAGTTGTCTAAGCATCTATAACAGATCTTGATGTTCTCTGCTTAATTAGATGACAATGTCCAAAACAGATCTGGAAACTCCTAGGTGAACTGGATGACAATGTCTGGGGTCAAACATTCCCAGACTTACTTCAAGCCCTACACTATCTCATAAGACTCTTATGCGAGGATCTATGGCATCATTGATGCTCTCAGGACTACTTTGTGTGAGCGTTAAGGGACTAATATAACCCGATCTTACACTCACGCCATTCTCATAACTCATTGTGACAATGTCCAAAGCTCCCTAGATGCACACATATGCTTGTGTGCCAACATTCAAGTATTAAATTTTATAGTTTTTTTGCGAGCATCCGGTAATGCAAAAACCCTAAATCAGAGCGAACCTTACACTTGTGATTTCGGACCCTTGAGTGAACTCCTTTCGTTGAACCTATGCGAGCCATGACAATAAGAGGAGAGATGAGAGTTTGATAGAATGTGTCCAAATGAGCTTGAGGTCTCTTGTATTTATAGGATTTCGTGAGGATCTGCTTACGGTTAAGGCCAATCTAAGTAGTTACCCATGTGATTAGGGCCGACCGATTCCAAAATTCATGTATGAATAGAATATTTCATAACTCAAATTCCACTTGACTAAATTGGGTGATCTTTAGGTCAATTTTGGTCCTCTCAAAAAATAATCTAATCAAATAATAATATCAATCATTTGAGTTTTCCAAGGTGGAATTTGACCAGAGTTGGAAAAATTAACTCTCCCTATTAACTAGGGAGAATTACACCTGCTAATATTTGTCCATCAATCAATATTCCATTCTAAAATCTTCAAGTGTCATCATGTATTATCACTCATCATTTTTGTCATGTAGTCATTGTGCCATGTCCATCTAAAGTGTGTCAACATCACAAATCATTATTGTACATCTCAAACTATCCTTTGCTTATTCATGCTTATCTCTTGATTGTTACTTCTCATATGTTGAACATATTTGAATCTAGAAGAAGAAGAATTTGTTACCAAAGGAGAGATCAAGTTACCTCCCTCTATCCATTAGCCTACTACCTATAATCTTTTCCAATGAGATGTTACCCAAAATATTATCATTGATCATCATTAGAGAGAATATCATTAGGGAACATGTCTCAATCTGCAACCACATCCAGGAGCACATCTCGACCCAAAATATCATGGGGGAGCTATACATATATAACCCCATATTTAGAAATAGGATACCCAAACACACAGGAGAGCATATCACGACCCTAGGATCTCATTAGGGAGCTCAACCTCAACCTCCAATCATATAGGGTTATATCAAACCCTCCTATTTCCCAGTGGTCTTCCCATCGATGACTGTGAATAATCATGTGGTAGAACAACGACATCATAATAGCCTTGGGTTGTACACCCCCAATTACGCTCTCAACTCATTTTCCAAATGAGGAGTCGTATTCCTAACAAGCCCTACTTGTGGGTATGATGCAGTGCTTGTGGGTATGATAAAGAAATGACAAATATCTTGGAAACATGAATGATGATTAACCTAAATGTTTTTGTGTTAAAACAAAATTCCATTTCATTTCCAAACCATGAATTTCCAAACCTTTGGTGGATATTGTGAATTCTATAGTTAAGGTCATTACAGAACTCGAGCTCCCCTATGAAAAAGTGACACAAGGTTAATAATTTTTTTACATTTTGACATTGAATTTCCCCAACAATGATTAAGAAAGCTCTTATGAGTGTTTCCACCATGGAATTTTAAGTGAAAATATTATGGTTGCATCTATGGTAGCATAATTTTCCAAACATATTATAAACCCCATGGACAAAAGAAACCCAGAGGTTAGGGAATTACAGTTACTTCACCAAAATATTATGCTTGCATTTATGGTGCCATATTTTTCCTGAAATATTATAATCCTCATGGACAAAAGAAACCCTCAGGTTAGGGAATTACAACCACTTTACTAGCATTGGGAACAAGAAAGTGCAACATATTGAGGCTTACAACATAAATACAAAACACTACACAATGAACCTACAAAGCCACTTACATTAGAGGTATATAGTCATATATATGGAACATGGCAATATGATAATGATGATTTAAATTTTTTAAGCTTTTAGTAAAACACATCTCATTCTAAATAGGGGAGATTACAAAGGCAACAAATCTAGACAAAAAGGTGGATATATTGTATAATTATGTATGTGGAATCATGCCATTTGGTTCCATGAGTGTTTCCAACAGTGAGATAATAGTTTGTAATTTTTTTATAAGGAATTCTATTAATAATTTTTTTTATGCTTCTCAATAACATAATTACTTTGTTACAAACATATTGCAATGTCGTTTATTGGGAATCAAGAATTAAAATTAGTATAGAGAACAATAGTAGCAGTAAAAAAGTTATTTACCATGTTAACTATTACAACAACTTTTGATTTCTCTATTATTTGTGTGGTCTTTTATTTTCACATCCATTGTTTTATATGAGGAATATGATATCATAAGGACACAAGGAAGAATATGAGATTCATTTGTAGAACAATCATAAGCAACCATGACTCAAAGCTTCTACTACAACTGGTCCTCCCACACACACTCCCTCTTATACACATCCTTTATTCTGCACACATCACTGTCTCCATACACCCATTGTTCCACAGAGTTGAATGTGTAAAAGTTTAAAATGAAATAAGAGCTAAAAAATTTAAATGAAACAATATAACCAAGGTATAGCTAGCCATGACTACAAGCAATGCCCCTCCCTCCCTTACATAAAGGACCAAGGCAATGTTATTGTAAAACTACTTACCACTGAATAGTCACTTACAAAATCTCCCTCCCTTACATAAAGGAACTAGACAATGTTAGTGTCAAACCACTTACCAAATAATAGTTGCTTACAAAATTAGTTTTTTTTTCCATTTTAAAAATATTGGTAAATCACCCTCCACTAGGGTAATTATGCCACATCAAGCCTTTTTCAACAAATGAAAAATTAGAAATAAGGTTTTAAAAAATTAGGAAAATAGGTTTTAAAAAATGCAAATTTCAACATTTTTTTTTAAACTTTGATTAAAATAACAACAACTTACAAAAACTCCATCAACTAATCCACAACCAAAGTACTTTGAATGCAATGTGATTGCTATAGTCTCTAGAAAGAGAAAGTAATAAATCCAAGCAATTAAACTCATAACAAAACTTACATTTAAAATATTATCAATTTAATAATTTTAAGAAAAGTCTTTCCCTAAAATCACATAAGAAAAATTTTGACTAAGACTTCAACCAGTGTGATTCATTATTTAAACAATATTTTAAAATAATACACTTTTGAAAATAAAAGGTTATTTTTAAATTATTAGGTTAAAAAAATTTAATTTTCTTTATTTTATCACTATTAAAAAAAATTATGAAACATTTTCGAAATTCCTTGTTCTCCATCGCTGTCGATATTATCACCTGCTATTATCACTCGGCAAACATATTTTTGTTCTCCATCGCTGTCGCTATTAGCACCCGCTATTATCACTCGGCAATGTAGGGTTTTGCCCATTTCAAACACCTAATTCTCCAGTGTTATTATCACGATCGCTATTATCACCCCCCGAAAACAT